>CP092882.1:58042687-58109621 GCA_030710605.1 Cordylochernes scorpioides
TGAATATTATTTCAATTTATATGATATATATAATATATATATCATAATCTGTCCCTCTAGGTCAGTGATTCTCAACCACTGTGCCGCGGTAATTTTGTGTGCCGCGAAATTCTAAAAATGTGCCGCCGAATTTTAGTCATATGTTTATGTTCACGTTTGTATTGGTTTTTCTTTTTTTCTTTTTCATTTTTTTACTTTTTAAAATAACGAAATTAGCAAATTGAATGTTAGAGATGTATATTACTTATATTTTGCATAGAAATATTGATACATAATTTGAATTTTCTTGCATTCAAGTTAGCAAAAGTGTGCCGCGAAATTCTAAAAGTGTGCCGCCAAATTTTCAAATCTTTAAAATAATGCCCTCAACAAAAAAAAAAAAAAAAAGGTTGAGAATCACTGCTCTAGGTGTTAGATAAGGAGTATGAGATAGAATTTTCTATAGGCAGGCATTTCTTTGACCGCCTCTCTTAGATATCATCCAACCTGTCCTTTGTGTAGTAACCCAGATGTCTGAATTGTTTGTGATACGACATATACAATAACAACAACAAAGCATTTATTTAGGGCCTCTTGCCCTATACAGGATTCGCCAGTTCACAAGGGATGGGAGAACACTGTGTGGCCTTTTTCCGAGATATAATCCTGTGGAATCCAAATATCGCCACCGCTATATACCTATTCTTTGATATTTCATTAATTAGTGCCCGAAATGAAGGACAAAGTTGCCCCGTTTTATCATTTAGTTTTCGTTTTTCCTCAGACAGTGATAGAACATATATGGTTCAAATAAAACATCACCTGGTGTTAGAAATGTATTGTAAAGATGTTATTTTAGCTCTTGTGTGTGTGGTAAAAATTACAAATATAATAATATACAGATTTATTCAACGAGGAGGCTCCCCCACCATGAGTCTTCCTTCAGACAGAAAGGAAGGTCTACTTGTACTCTTCCCAGCTCTCTGTAGATAGAAAATATATAAATATGGGTATTGGCAGAGAGACGCCAGGATGGCTAGGGCTTCATCCTTCAGGTCTCTCTTAAACACCCAAGATTGAAGGTCGGGAAACAGCTGGATGATGGTGAAAACATGTCATTCAGAGAATGTCAGCAGTTACCGCATTTCTCTAATGCAATCCATACAATATGCAAATATGCAGAGTTATCCAATTTGAAATTTGGAAAGACTCTTAGATCAAGGTGGAAATAGAAAGCTTCCATGGATACGTTTCTTTTAAAAATAAAAGAAACTCTCTTTTATTATTCCTTGAAGCCTGTGGTATTTCCACTTTGATATTGTAGCATAATCCGACTTCATGTAAATATATCCATTGTCATTTGTTTATTGTAAAAATACAATATATGTAAATTAGGTAGAGAGATAGAAAAACTATCTTTTGTTTGTAGAGAAAGGTTAGTTAAACCTATCTCGCTTATTAAATTGATTTTGATTTTCATACGACTTGCTATTTATTTCATCACTACATTTGGTGGAGAAGCCGGGTACGATTCCGACAAGATAATTTAATCTGGACGGCGTTTTGAGAAGAAGTCGACGTTTGCAAAGCTTGCCGCCGCTCGACATCGGTATGAGTGAAGTAGAAGAAAAGCCACGTGTGCAAGCTACGACTTTCACATGTCTTCAACACCCAAGAAGCCCTCCTAATTTTTCAGGTAAGGCCACTGAAATTGCCCACCTATGGTTAAAAGATTTCAACCGTGTTGCTCTTCATAACGGTTGGGACGAAACAATGTGTTTGGCCAACGTTGTCTTCTTTTTGGAGGGGACAGCTAAATGTTGGTTTGATAACACTGAGGATGACCTTACATCTTGGGCTATTTTTAAAGAAAAATTTTCAGAAATGTTTGGTGACAAAGAGGATTACTCCAGAAAAATTGAGTCAGCGCTAAAAGTAAGAGCACAAAAGCCTGACGAGTCCATAGAATTCTATATTCAGGATGTGCTGAACCTATGCCGCCAGCTAAACCCAAACATGTCTGAAGAAGACAGGGTAGGCCACCTCATGAAGGGAGTTGCTGACGACATTTACCGGATCCTCCTCACAATTGAGGTAGCTACAACTGTGGACTTCACCAACCACTGCCGTCGGATTGAGAAACTCAATAAAAAGAGAATCAGTAGTGTGAGGTTCGAGAGGATTCCCTCCGTTGCCACAATTAAAAATGATGAGGCGGGTTACACTTTAAAGGATCTGATCAGAGAGATTGTCAAGGAAGAGCTCTTATTAATTCCAAAGGAACAAGCGAATTCCATTTCTTCAAAATCTTTAGAAGAAAAGGTTTTGCAGCGAGCAGAACAATCCTTGTCGCCGATTGGAAAAGCACCTGTGATCCATTCCAGGAAGGCTTACAGAATTTTCGCCGTGACAAACAATATATGGGTGAAGCGACAAAGAGCAGAAAAACAGACCAGTTCCGAACGGAAGATAACATCCCGATCTGTTTCTATTGTAATCGGCCAGGACACGTCGCGAAACATTGTTGGGAAAGACGCCGTAACTACCAAGAAAGAGAACCAAGTATAATCCAGGACAGTTATTATAATCGTCGAAGACCTGGACCTATCTATATGTCAGACTTTATAACGCCGCAATTGGATGATTTTGAACGAAGCAACTCTCCCCGCCGTAATTTACCTAGAAGCTCCTCTCCCTACCCAGGACGAGGGAGATCAACGACAGGACGATACCAATCTAGATCGCCAGTCCGGATCCCCAGCCGTTCTCCCCACAGAAAGGTACAGGGAAACTAGGAAACACGACCTGTAAGGGAGGTAAGGTCGGACGTTGCTTAAAACCTCCACAGACGCGAGCTGACTTAGACGAAAACTATATTTGTATAAAAATAAATGGACGTCATGTCGAGGCGCTAATTGACACAGGGGCGTCATACTCTGTTATCTCAGCTAACTTCAGAGAGTTACTAAAGGTTGTAATGATTAAGAACACCAATATAACTTTAAAAGTCGCAAACAATCGTTTTGTTTCCCCACTTGGAAAATGTCTCCTGAGAGTAGGAATAAATGAATTTCAGCGGACTGCCGAGTTTCTCGTCCTTCCCAGTTGCAGCCACGATGTCATCTTGGGCTGGGATTTCCTCGAGTCGTCAAGTGCCATTATTGACTGTGGTCAATCTGAAATTTCTTTTTCAGAAATGCCGAATGAGGACCCATCCGTGGAAAGGCTTTACTTAGCATCGGACGACATTATTCCTCCAAAATCCATCAAGAGGGTAGTTGCCCGGACAGCCAGCGTGGCAGGAATTAAGAATTGTGTCATTGAGGGTTCGAGGAAACTTCTTTTGGAAAAAGAGCTTTTTATTCCCTTCTCTTACGTCACCATATGGCATGGCCAGGCCAATATTTGGGTGACTAATTTTAGCAAAAATCAAATACCAATCCCTTCTGGAATGTGCCTAGCTCAGTTTATTAAAATCCAGCCGCAAGAAGTTTGCCCAATCGTGGAAGCTAACGAAAACTGTGTGTCTAAAGGCGTTGAGTCAACCTACAAGATGAGTAAGTTAGAAGGTCCAATAGAAAATCTTACTAATATCGATAATGCTGAGCGGCCTGTGGGAATGGAAAATATCTCATCATGTATCTCCCCCGAGCTTCCTCCGAGTCACAAGATCGAACTTTTGGAACTTCTGGAAAGATTTTCGGAATTATTCAATCCGATCACCAAAAGTCCATCTGAACTCATCACTAAGCATAAGATAACTACAGGCGACGCCAGACCATTAAAAAGGAGGCCATATCGGGTTTCACCTTCTGAAAGGAAAATTATTCAGGAAGAAGTTGACAGAATGATGGAAATTGGAGTCGTCCAACCCTCGGAAAGTCCTTGGGCCTCACCGGTCGTTTTGGTAAGAAAAAGAGATGGATCGGTACGCTTTTGTGTAGATTATCGAGGTTTAAATAAAGTGACAAAAAGGACGTTTATCCTTTGCCACGAGTTGACGACGCTCTTGATTGTTTAAAAGGGGCGAAGATATATTCCACGCTGGATCTAAAGTTGGGATATTGGCAGATTAGCGTTGATGAAGCCGATCGTGAAAAAACTGCCTTTGTCACTCCAGATGGCCTTTTTGAATTTAAGGTCATGCCTTTCGGGCTGTGTAACGCCCCCGCCACGTTCGAAAGGATGATGGATGGTCTCCTGAAGGGCCTACGGTGGACAATATGTTTGTGCTATCTGGACGATGTCGTTGTGTTCGCAGATAATTTTTCGGACCATCTAACAAGAATAGAGGCGGTTTTGAATTGTTTCAAGAAGGTTGGACTAAGGCTAAATCCCAGCAAGTGCTCTTTTGGTGCCAGTAAAATCAAGATCCTTGGGCATCAGGTAGACCAGAATGGGATCCGGCCAGACGAAGAGAAGATTAAAGCAATCACTGAATTCCCAGCCCCTAATAACTTGCAGCAGGTAAGAAGCTTCCTTGGTTTATCATCTTATTATAGACGCTTCGTTAGGAACTATGCGGATATCGCACGCCCCCTTAACGCACTGCTCTCTAAGGGGACAAAGTTCGAGTGGAACACAGCCCAAGAGGGAGCGTTTCGGAAATTAAAGACTGCTTTGACATCAGAACCAGTGTTGGGACATTTTGATGATGACGCTCCGACTGAACTACATACTGATGCCAGTGGATATGGAATAGGTGCCGTGCTTGTGCAAAAACAAGGGAGTGATGAAAGGGTAATCGCTTATGCTTCGCGCACCCTTTTAAAAGCCGAACAAAATTATTCAACAACAGAGAGAGAATGCCTGGCCATAATATGGGCGATTGGAAAATTTAGGCCTTATTTGTTCGGACGTCACTTTAGAGTTGTAACCGACCACCATTCCTTATGTTGGTTGACCAACTTGAAAGATCCTGCAGGCAGATTGGCGAGGTGGGCGCTGAGGCTACAGGAGTATGACGTCTCCATTGTCTACAAGACTGGGAGAATGCACCAAGACGCTGACGGCCTATCGAGAAATCCCCTGAAACATACCGAGGAGAATTTTAATGATGATATTCCCACATTATTCCTTTTAAGCGACATCGGTAGAGAACAGGAAAATGATCCTTACATTGCGGAAATAATCAGAAATATATCTCAGCCTTCACTTACCAAGCAAGACAACAAGTTCAAAATTGTCAAAGGGATTCTATATAGAAAAAATTATGACCCGACCGGACAACCTTTACTATTGGTGGTCCCAAGGCACCTTCGAATGGAGATCCTGAGCGACCTGCATGACGCACCTACCGCTGGACATCTGGGTTTCGCTAAAACCTACGACAGAGTCAAGAGAAGGTTCTACTGGCCAGGGCTGTACAGAAGTGTGAAGAGGTACGTGGGCCATTGTCAGAACTGCCAGCGTCATAAAGGTGTACCTCAATTGCCCCCTGGCTATCTGAAGCCCATTCCGCCTCCAGATAGCCCCTTCCAAAAGGTCGGGATAGATTTATTGGGACGCTTCCCCATATCTCAAGGAAAGAAGAAATGGATAGTCGTTTGTACCGACTACCTCACTAAATACGCCGTAACACAAAGTCTAAGATCAGGTGAAGCCCAGGAAATCGCGAAATTTCTTTTAGAAGATGTCATACTTAAACATGGAGCCCCTCGAGAAATAGTAATGGATCGAGGTCGAAATTTCCAATCAAAACTCCTTCAGGAGCTGACTAATAAATGTGGCATCAAAAAGAAGACAACAACTGCGTACCATCCCCAAACCAACGGCTTAACAGAAAGATTAAACCGAACAATTGCCGACATGCTATCGATGTATATGGACCTTGACCAGAAGAACTGGGACGAGATGTTGCCCTTTATCACGTTTGCCTACAATACGGCCAAACAAGAATCGACTGGCTTCACGCCATTCTTCCTGATCCATGGAAGGGAGGCCGAGACGACCCTCGACACTATCTTCCCCTACAGTAGCTCGCCCGAGGGAGAGGAATTCATTCAGAATTTGGGAACAAGAGCCGAAGAGGCAAGACAAATAGCCCGTCATCACATCTTCAAGGCTCAAGAGACGAACAAAACTAACTACGACGCTCGACATACAGGAAAGATCTACGAACCAGGAGACCTGGTCTGGATCTTCATTCCTATTCGACGTGTTGGATTTTCTGAAAAACTCCTAAGACGATACTTCGGTCCCTTCAGGGTTACAAAGAAAATATCGGACGTGACCTACGAGGTCGAAGCAGTCTGTGAACAAGGTAGAAGACAAAAGAAGCGCGACACTGTCAATATCCTCAGGATGAAGCCGTACTATGACCCTTCAAGACAGGAAGATTCGTCGAGTGTAGATAACTCTACGTCTGGAGAAGAGGAGGAACTGAGATAAAGCTGTAGAACAGCTTCTCATGGGAGAGGGAGTAGTGTAGCATAATCCGACTTCATGTAAATATATCCATTGTCATTTGTTTATTGTAAAAATACAATATATGTAAATTAGGTAGAGAGATAGAAAAACTATCTTTTGTTTGTAGAGAAAGGTTAGTTAAACCTATCTCGCTTATTAAATTGATTTTGATTTTCATACGACTTGCTATTTATTTCATCACTACAATATTGAACAAAGAGCAATAGTCAAAACCAGTTCACTTGATAACATTTTCTCCACATTAAACAATCTATACCATGATATACGTTTTACAGTTGAAATAGAGACCAATAATACTTTAGCTTTCTTAGATATACTTATCACAAAAATAGATAATAGATACACCACAAGCGTTTATTACAAACCGTCATTTTTCCATCATACATACATTTTTCTTCGTACTGCCCACTTAGCCATAAAATTAATACAGTCAAAACATTAACTAAACGCATATTTACTCATTGTACCACAGAAATATCAAAACAGCAGGAAACAAATACCATATTATCACATTTATTGTCTTTGGGCTACCCAAAAAACTTTATTTTGAGACACTTTCATAACCCTTTACAAATAGCCGTTAATCATAGTTATAAATCTATTTGCACTATTCCTTTTTCCCCTCAGAGCCTCAACATATCCAATTATCTAAAAAACTTTGGTATCCGCACCTTCTACTCCAATACTCCTAATTTAGGCATATTACTTAGAAACCCTATCACCAAAAACAGTTTCCCCCTAAAACCCATATACTTCAATAATGCAGTCTACTCATTAAAATGTAATAATTGCTCTAGCCTATACATAGGAGAAACTGGTAGACACATAAAAGACAGAATTGATGAACATATCCGAAATATCAGAAATAATGACCCTAGATCCCTCATAGCCCAACACATTTCAAATACAGGACATACTTTTAATACAATAGAACCCCGTTCGCATTTTTCTAACATTCAACATAAATATAAAAGATTGGTTGTCGAAGCGCTGCTATCTCTGAAATATAATAGCATCAATAGGCACATTGAGATTCCGGAACTTTATAATGAAATATTTACATAAGCTGTTCACACAACAACCTATAGATTCTTCAACTAGCAGATTAAACCATATATTAGCATAATCACATTTCTCCTATTACCTGATTTGTATATCATACATAAAACTTAAATTTTATGTCTCTAAATACGAATAGTTTTCATGTTTATGCTAATCACCTGTATATATATAGACGTATCTTGATTCTCTGTGTAGTTTTATTCCTGTTGAAGGGCGACATTGTGCCCGAAAGCTAGAACGCATGTTCATAAAAAGAAACTTATCCTCTTTGTCTTTGAATTTTCTCTCTTTACCAATATGCAAATATGCAAATTTATCCAATTTAAAATTTGGTAAGACTCTTAGATCATATCAAGATGGAAATAGCAGTCTTCCATGGATAGCGTTAATTTAAAATTAAAATAATCTCTCTTTTTCTTATTCCTGGAAGCCTGATGATATTTCCACTTTGATATTGAACCAAGGTGTTATTTTATCGAATCACCCGAACATCCAGGCTTGAAGGTCGGGAAACAGCTGGATGATGGTGAAAACATGTCATTCAGAGAATGTAAGCAGTTACCGCATTTCTCTAATGCAAGCCATGCAATCCATTCAATATGCAAATATGCAGAGTTATCCAATTTAAAATTTGGCAAAACACTTAGATCATATCATGGTGGAAATAGTAGTCTTCCATGGATACGTTTATTTTAAAATTAAAAGAAACTCTCTCTTCTTATTTCTGGAAGTCTGATGGTATTTACACTTTGATATTGAACCAAAATATTATTTTATCGAACTCTTAGATCATTCAATTTATAATGGGGACATATAAATATACTTTGAACATTGCATATACATGCCTTTGCTTTTTGAAAGAATATGAGGTGGTCGATCATTCCGTTAGCTGCTTTGCTTTAATAATAGAATAATAATATATAGAATCGAAAATATCTTTAATCATTGTTGTGTCTTTGCATATTTGCTCTTTGTTATAGCACAATTTACATAGTTTCAGTTTAACTTATTTTTGATATAAATAGGACGCATGGATGAAGTTGAGAAGTCCAGCCTTAGGAATAGAGTAGTCTTCTTGACTTAGGCGCCTTTTGCTACTGTAGTTTTAGCTTTGCAAATAAAGAATATGGTATCCAATTTTATTTATTTCTTTATTGGAATACAAAATAAAATTAATGTAACAAAATTAACATATTTTAAATATCCCAGCTAGCTGGCTAGCTGTAGAAAGGCGAAAAGAATAACTTCTATCGGCATAGTTCTCACGTGACGGGACAGCACGATGCGCTGTTCCCACAAAGCTGATGCCATCTTCCGTGGAAGAAGCGAACCATTGTTACAATATTTGCTCAAGTGCAAGAGTGGTTCCGTGGTCCAGAGTGACACGACAGTTACCATTTTATAAAATTAAAAACCATTTTCTGGAAGGTTTTCAAGTTCTGCCAACGCGCACATCTGAGGTTGTTAGAGTTTAAATAGAAGCAATCTGGTATAGACACGTTGTTATAACTTAATCGTACAAAGTTGTTAGCCCAATAAATTATGAAGTTGGAATGTGTTGTATGTATTGCATGTATTAGCTCTAGAATTACCACAGTTATCCAAGTAAATGTGTACGATCTAAGGAACTGATTTAATGAGCCATTCGTGGTTTCACCTTGCTAGGACGTGTGGAATGTGTTGTAGATACACAGATAGAGAGACAATGTTTAAAAAATAGATTTTATTCCAAATAAATTTTATGATGTATAGACATCATGGCATTACATAAGCAAAACTTATTTTAAATATGAATATTTTCTGTAGATGATGTTACGAATTTTCTCTCATCAAAATATAATTTGTTTTTAGTTTAATAGAATATATATTTCATTGGAAACAACCCGACAATCACAGAACATGCGTGGAAAGTTTACAAATAAGTTACAATGCATTTCTTATAGTATAGAATCTTTTAGAGTCCGCTGGGTGGAGGTCCTGTCAGGGATCAACAGAATTGTGGAGTCCAGATTTATTCAAAGTTAATTGGTCGACGCCCATGGCACATATACAGGCCATGTTCTTCCACCAGAGACATAAGATTTATATGACAACTCTTTCGGCATTATATGACTAAGTGTAGAGGGAACAATTCCTCAGGCAGATCTCGCCAGAAAATCATTCTGTGTGAATTCCTCAACATGGCAATTGAGCATGTTGGAGACAACAACTCCATTATGTCCAAGCGCCTATCCGGACTCAGGGCGGCTTGTAGCCCTTGATGTAGTCTAGACGTCTCTCGGGGAAGGCCTTGAGTTTGATGTCATGTATATATTTTATTATTATTACTAACTGTAGACTTGACAAGTTTAAACCCATCATGCGAAGTAATTATTGTCATTAAAACATTGAATATATACAGATTCCAATAAATTGTTTCTAAGCCAAGCATATATAATAGAGAAACCGAATTCTTCAAAACAATATAATATGTTTGAATTAGGAGCTACAATTTATCAGAATGTTTTACACACGTTGCACTGCATTCTTTATAGTATAGAATCTTTTAGAGTCCGCCTGGTGGGAGTCCTGTCATGGATCAACAAAATTGAGTCCAGCTTCATTCAAAGCTGATTGGTCGGCTACATGGCACATACTCTCCATGTTCTTACACCAGAGACATAATAAGATCTATATGACAACTCTTTCGGCACTAACTTACTAACTGTCGACTCAACAAGTTTAATCCCATCATGCGAAGTAATTATTATCAATAAAACATTTGTCTATAATAGAATAAACACAGACTCCAATAAATTGTTGCTAAGCCAAGCATATATAATGAAGAATCTCATTCTTTAAAACAAAATAATATGTTTGAATTAGGGGCTACAATTTATCAGAATGCTTTACACACAATAATGATGTTAAAACAAACATAAATTTTCCAATGAAATCAATATACTACACACATGTATAATGAAAATTCAACCATTGTACTTATAATCATATTGAAATTTTACACGGCTAAAGGATTAATAACAAGCCATAACACAGCATAATCAATGTATTCAGCAAAAATCACTTTGATTAACAACATTAATAATAACAAATATTAGCATATAAATAATTCCATGTAAGGAACCTCCCATGAGAGACAATTCTCTCTGTAATCTTGTATACCTTCATAAATAGCTGTTTTATAGAAGAAATGGTTAGACATGGTAGTCGTATTGGTTTCACAAAGGTATAGGTACTTAGGGAGGTTTTCGTATTTTAGATGCATCAATCCTTAAAGATTTTACTGTAACTGTTCAAAAATGTTGTCAATATAAGTTACTAAAGTATAGTTCCAATAAGATGTCTAAACTGCAGTACTTACTAATGGTTTAAAATAAAACCTTGAAGATATAAGGATCATGTGTAGACATGTGGTGCACTTATAGTTAAAGCAGTCGCCAACTTCTATCCACCATGATAATCATAGCCTGTACCACGTGTACTAGGGATAAGCAAAAAAAAAAAAAAAAGGTTAGGACTCACAAAGACAGAAAATTCTACAAAACCTAACACTAAATTTCTTTTAGGTATCAATAAGGTTAGAAATAGTCAATATTTCACCTTGAAATAAATTTTGATTTATTCATTGAAAAGAAACTCATGCGGTGTAACTTCAAGTGTTGTTTTACAATCACAAGCCGCAGTGTATTATATTATATGGAGAGAATGAAAATTAGAAACTATTTTAGACGCGTAAAATTCTTTTTGAAATTAAACAATTTCTACTGCCCTTACTGCAATGGAAAAATTAATAGGAGGGTCTGTCTCATCAGTGGTGAACCCTCCCAGCAGCAGTAAGGGCAGTAGAAATTGTTTAATTTCAAAAAGAATCTTACGTGTCTAAAATAGTTTCTAATTTTCATAACAGATGGACGCGCTAGTGCATCGTAATTTAAAGAGAATACCTTAATTATTCGATAATATTTGTGAAATTGTTTAAAAATGAATCATTTATCCTTTTTTTTTAGTCTTTATAATTAGAATAACATATTCAGATATATATCCAGTACTCCAGTTTACATATCTTATTGGAACTATACATCAGTAACTTACATGGACAACATTTTAGAACAGTTAAATCTATCAGATAGATATACAGTAAACTATCCTATAACGCGATTAATGTGTTCCGTGTTGTATGAAATCGCGTTATAGGAATTCGCGTTGTACGAAATAAAACTTGTATAACGCGAATGTTGTTAGGGTAAATTGTTTTAGTTTATAACGCGTTATACGAAAATTCGCGTTGTATAAATAAATTTGTCGCAATTTTTTTATCGCCTTGTACGAAATCGCTTTGTAAATACTCGCGTTATAGGAGAGTATACTGTATTTGACATCGAATGTGTAATTTGCGTTCTTTCCAATGTTTAATTATGTAAGTTTCACGATGATTTGTATATAATATATATTTCAGATTTACACGAAATTATCCTAATTGTGAATAGGGCGTGTCTTTGCAACTGTTAAATAAATAAATATATATTCAGATAGATTATCTTAATTGGGTGTAAACAACTCCACGCATGAATGTACAAATAGCTATCTGGAAATTTCTCTTTTTAATACAAATCCATGACTTTGTAGCATTACTTATTTCTGTACATGACTTCTGGTAGGTATTGCATAGATAAATAATGGTGGTAGCACCAAGTGTTTAACTGTTTCACACACTTCTTACTTCTTTATATTCAAAAAAGTACAAATATTTCCAATTTTTCATAAAATATCAATTTATTCCCTCATTCTTATAATGAAGCATCTTTATGGAATTGTTTTTTACTTAATAAATTCCCATATATTTCCAGCATTTTTCATATTCATACAAAATATTATTGATTTTCGAATATAATTTTTATATATGTGTGTTGTTACTGTTTTTTGTTGATAATTCTATTACATTCATCTCTATTTCCCATAAAAGGCCACTAAATGATTATTTTATCATTATTGGCCCTTCCATAGAATCCTGTTGCAAATCTTCATTTTTTTCACTCATTCCTTTTTTATTTATAGTAATTCTCACATGAATCTTTCAAATAATCTATTTGTCTGATTAAATCCCGTTTTTTCATTGTAAATATCTTATTAAACCAGATTACCTTGTTGATCTTTCCAATATCGATTTTCTTTAATCGAATTTTTCCCAAAATTCTGCTTTTTGAAAATTAACTTTTCATATAATCCTGTTTCCATGTTTATCTCACTCACAAATTCTAGTTTCCTTATGAAATTCCTAGCCTTTCCCTAATCTAGAATCCTTTTTTACCTGCAAATTCACACAATTATTCTTGATTCCAGATTCCTAAACGCCTAAAAATTATATTTCCTCTTTTCTTAGTTTTTTTTCGAAAATTAAATCTCATAATTGGCTTTCCTTGAAAAGACAAAAAGATATTTTCATAGAATACCAATTACAGCAGAATCAATACACAAAAACATTTGCTACAAAAAAATCCATCACACTAAACCAACAAAAACAATTTTTTACCATATAATCTAATATTAAAATTCCATCAATATTCCACATAAACCATATGAAATTCGGAATAACAATCATTACAAATTTGACATATTTCATAATTTTCATTTCCATAATTAACATTTTCCATTGGAAATCGAATACTGGGGTATATAAACCTTATATATTTCAGAGAAGAGATATTTTTCACCAATATTGAATCCCATCGTAATTCTGAGATTTCTAAAAATTTACCAATTTGCAATTAATTAAATTGGTAATCTTAATATAACCCACGAACTTACATTCCATCAAATTCTATCCCATCATAAATGACATTTTCTATAGAAATATTTAGTAATTCCTTTGGGTCATGGCATTTATTTTTTACCAAATCACACAATCAACATATACCAAAACATTATAAATAATTATATAACACACTTTTATATCATTTCTTTTAGAAGAAGTAATAACCATCTATTTGAAATAAGTAAGTAATGAAATTATTTTAAATGATTCCCTATTAAAATGGTTTGATGGTCATAGAGAGATAGGTTTATTCATCAATGATGAATAAAGAATTCTGGGATGTGATTTTTAGGAAATTGGATTTTGGTTAATGGAAATATGAAAAAGAAAAACCTAGCACAGAGTGTGATAGATAACTTAAGAAAACAGAGTTTGGCAAGATATGAAATTCTACAAAGATAGCTCAATAGATGTGATATAGCGGTATATGTGCCAAACAAATCTACAAATATTTGGCGTAGGGGAGGTAGTTTTCCCAACAGAGTATAAAATTGAATTTTTGACAATTCCTTGCCAACCATATCCTTGCTACGTCTTATCACTCTTGGATATTCGTTACTCGGTAAAACATCCTTCATCTTTCCATGTTTCAGTGAACTCAGTCAAACTGAAGAACAAAATAAGCTCGGAGAATCTTAAGTTGGATGTAAAACTTTATATCAAAATTTTGAATCCATATTTTTTATGAAATATTTTTTTCTTACAAAAATTTGGTTATCGGAATTTTATCAATATATAAAAAAGACAGGAAATTGATGAGTACATCGAAATATGTCTCATAAAATACATATTTGATATCCAATTTGAAAAATATAAAAAGATTTTGAAAGAGAGGATACAAAGAAATATCAGACATTTTTTTTTTTGTAGATTTGGAACAAGTTCAAAAAGACAATTTAGTGTGAATGCACAGAATAAATAAAGATAATCTGGTATTGAATATATATGAAATCAAATTAGAAAACACAAATATACATTTATAAAATAATATATGTATAAAATAGAGAGAAAAAAATAATAAAATTAGAATCAATATTTCCAACCTGTGAGGGCAGATATAAAACCAATCGAATGAGAATGTAAGAAAGGGAATCCATGGTATCATTGATTCGAAATATATTTGACCGTTGATTATAAAAGTGGTTCAAATGGATCGCTCAGTATTAAGTCCATGAATACTCTGATTTTGAAAAGATATTTAAAAAGAAATGTGCATTTACACGAAAAGTATATTTTGAAATTGTTTTTAAAATTCACTTTACGAATTTGTAAAATTCTGGTTTATCAGATGTGAGAGATATGATAGAAAACAATGTCATCGGTTAGTTGAAGTTTGCTGCGGGGATTCAGCCCCGGCTTGTCTCATGTCGGGAAAGGACTGGCAATGGGAGGTACGGCGAGCGGGGACTGGACGCCTCGCGGACCTGGCAGCCTCGGACCGCATGCGGTGTAGACGTCGCCAGGACGCACGCCGCACCTGGTCGTAGACGTGCGATGCTGCGAGTGCCCGTGCTCGACGCAAGGGCGGCCTGTCTGGCTCCTCCCTACCTAGGACGAACCAAGTCTCCATGTTGCCTTTGCCCTTAACGGCGACGGAACCGCGACGTTCCACGGCAAACCCAGCGTTCGTCAGGAGCTGCGCGGTGGCCTTAGGACACTGGATCCGTCCAGCCAGTCCAGTAGAGTCCATGCGACTAGCCTCGTTCACAGTGTTGCCCCAGATGTCGTATACCGGCTTCTTAGCGCCAATGACACCACCGACTAGGCTCCCGTGACTGAGCCCTGCACCCAGCAGACACATGGCAGGTACTGGCCATATACACCATCTATATTAGGGTAGATCTAATGGTTTTTTCCTTTATCGACATACTTATCTCAAAAAACATATACAAATAAATATATGAATAGCAATAGATTTAGTATCATAAATACCAGACATTGTATCATACTTCAAAGACAACCATAAACCTACCGATAATATGTAAATGAATATATCGCATGACCTCAGCGTTCAGTAAATTACACTGGTCAACAAGATTTTTGCACAAGAGAACCTGATTATGTTTCTAGTGTAGCTTTTCATGCTGAACTCAAAAATCTAATCAGAAATTTCCCATCACGTATTGGTTTTGCGTGACGGTCTTTTTTTAGTATTGGGATAAATACACTAAAAATTGCAAACAATGTCACGTAACTGGTTTATCAAAAAATATTTTCTTTGTCCACAAAGAAATAGCATCTTATCTACATGTCCTGAATCTAAATATACCATAAGTTTTTTTCTATTACACAATATTTCTGAGATACACCTACTTGAATTTGGAAATATTGTTAATATATAGGCATATATGAACGAAACATATTTATTATTGAAAAGCAGTGACAGTGGATTTTATTCTATACTTTGCTTGTGGTAGATCCCTCTTGAGTGCCCAGCAGTCGTCGGCAAGCATAGCGGGACTCCATTTACCTTGGTACCGCTTCTCCATGCTTGATATAGCTTGATGAAACCTCTCACCATGCTCATCGCTAACTGCGCAAAGATTGTCTGGAAAGAAATCTAGATGTGAATGCAGGAAATGGATCTTGAGGGACATGTCACATCCCAGTGCCTTGTAGGAAAGAAACAGATCATTAACTATGTCTCGGTAATTTTCAACCTTGACACTTCCTAAGAAGTTTTTGCAAACGTTTCTAAAGGAATTCCATGCTGCTGCTTCAACTTCATTCAAACTATTTTGAAAATTTCCATCCTGCTGCAATTCTCGAATCTGAGGTCCAACGAAAATGCCTTCTTTAATCTTCGCTTCACTTATACTAGAAATTTTTGTTTTAGGTAGGCAAATACACTGGCATATTTCGATCCATTGCCTTGTCAAAGTTCTCCATTAATCCCAGTTTAATATGTAATGGTGGTAAGTAAATATTTTCTGAATCGATCAGGGGTAGATTTGCGATATTTTTATATCCTGGAGTAAAGATTTTACGGTTTTGCCAGATTTTTTTAATGTAATGCCTTTCCCTATCTCTGCTATCCCACTCACACAGAAAACAACAAAATTTTGTATATCCAAGCTGTAATCCACGCAAGAGAGCAACGACTTTCAAATCGCTGCATATTTTCCAACCGTATCTTTCATATTCTATCTTTTTCAAAAGCAGTTTCATGTTTTCGTAAGTCTCTTTCATGTTGGATGCATGTATTTATCCCAATACTAAAAAAAGACCGTCACGCAAAAACCATACGTGATGGGAAATTTCTGATTAGATTTTTGAGTTCAGCATGAAAAGTTACACTAGAAACACCATCAGGTTCTCTTTTGCAAAAAAAAAAAATTTTGTAGACCTGTGTTATTTGAATATCCCCATGTTAGGAAAATGTCAGCTTTTCTAAAACCGCTCAGAAAATTGTTGAAAACACCTTTCTATATATATATTTTTGCCTTATCAAATCAATAGTAATTTAAATATTTTGGTTGATTTAACATTGAGGACACAATTGTATGAAGCTTCGAATATTGTTTTATTTATAAAAAAAAACATCCGCGCTATATATAAGCGGTTTACATTAATCTTTAGGATAAAAGAGAAATATCGATATAGAGTTCGAATAAAATAAAATATAAAAATCCAGAACGCCTTCCGATGTATTCCCATGTATTGACCTGAATGAAAGTTCAATTTAATACATCACGCGATATCAAATAGTCTTTTATCAAAACCACTCAAAGACAAACTCTATAAATTTCTATACCAGGTCTATTAGTATGAAACGCGAAAATGGGCGCCAGAGGCCGCTGTGCAACTTTATTTGAGCCGACGGTGGCGCTGTTGTAGGCGTTTTGTTCTTTGACTCACGTGGCATCAGCATGCGTGCAGTTTTAGAAAAATTAAAATCGTGAAAAATTTCTGGAGCCCCTGGAAAATGGCGATTTCCGAGCCAAAAAGTGCCCATTTGCGGGAAGCTTTGTTGTTCGCCTTCAACTGGAAGAAATGTGCCACTGAAGCCCACCGAATGCTCGAGGAAGTTTACAGCGACCACGCTCTGAGCAAATCGCAGTGTTACAGGTGGTTTAAAATTTCCAAAGTGGCGATTTTGAACTTGATAATGAACCACATGGAAACCGCCCCAAAAGTTCGAGGACGCTGAACTGCAAGCTTTGTTGGATGAGGACAGTACCCAAATGCAGGAGAAACTCGCAAAACAGCTCCAGGTGTCTCAAGGTGCTGTTTCTCTACGTTTAAACAGCCTCGGAATGACCCAAAAGCTTTCCAGATGGGTCCCCCACGAGTTGAGCGGAAGGCAGCAATAACGGCGTCTGGTAACCTGCGAAGGGCTGCTCGCCAGGCATGAAAAGAAGTCATTTTTGCACCGAATCGTAACTTCTGATGAGAAATGGATCCACTTCAGCAATCCTACGCGCCAAAAGTCGTGGGGCCTGCCCGGCCAATTTCCAAAACAGACGCCTAGGCCCAATCGCTACGGAAAAAAGGCAATGCTTTGCATATGGTGGGACCAGACCGGCGTAGTATATTTCGAGCTCCTGAAACCTGGTAAAATGGTCAATACTAGTCGCTACGAACAACAAATGCACAGTTTGAGAGAGGCGTTGAATGAAAAAAGACCGGAATGGCGTGAAAAGCACAAGAACCTGATACTGCAGCATGACAACGCTCCAGCCCACAACGCTACGGTGGTCAAAAACACCATAAAAGACTTGGGCTGGGAACTCTAACCCCACCCGCCGTACTCACCAGACTTAGCGCCGTCGGACTACCACCTTTTCACATCTTTAGGACACGCCCTAAAAAAACAGGAATTTTCGAACTCAGACATACTCCGAAAATGACTTGTTGACTGGTTCGAGTCAAAAGGAATAGAAATTTTCAGACAAGGAATTCGAAAATTGCCTCAAAAGTGGTCCGAGTGTATAGCTAATCAGGGCAGTTACTTTGAATAAAAAATCTTTTGTTGTATGGAATTGGTGAACTTTTGAATTCACTGAAAAATTTCGCGTTTCATACTAATAGACCTGGTAAACTTGCGATGATGCATTCAAAACTATCACAAAATAGGTACTTCAGTTTATATGACTAAAATGACGAAATGAATGGTAGATACTAATTTCGAAGAAGAGTGTCAGATCACTTCTATTATAGAGTAGAAAGATTATCTGAGATAAATGATGTTCACTGAAACCAGGTATTGAGACATCTGTATGGCTCGCTACGATGGAATGAGTCATTAGTAGCTGAAGATCTACTGTCTTTTAATCCTGGCCTGCCGCTACAACAATGGAACCCCAGGAAAGCCAACGCTCGAACTCTGCAACAAAGGAGTCGGTTGCCATGCATTGGCATCTATCTATTTTCTAATATATTTATTCCGAAGTAAGTGATACCCGCTTTCAATTAGCGTTCTAGTTCTTGGCTACACACCGAACAAGATTTTAGCCAACGTCTAGGCCATTCATATTGCCTATATCTAACTGGGGACGTTTAGTCCTCCAAACCACAGCTGGTAGTGCTCTACTTGAAGACTGTAAGAGCTGAAGCAGGAACGATACAATAAATGGGAATAATTTGTAGGTAAGGTGTTATATTCAGTAGCTATAGACAATACATCGATTTTTTTCCGGAAAGCTATCTTTTGGTATTTCAGACAAATTATAGTTGGGTTTAACTTTCTTAAACCTTTCAAAATTTAAGTAAAATTTTATCAATTTCATATTATCATTGAATATCTGACGCGTTGTCATTCAATCTTGCTATATGAAATACAAAGGCGTGAAAATTTAAGGTAAAAAAAAAGAATATTTGAATATGTAAAAAATATACTTGAGGTATTATCGAAATCAATTGACATCGGAATTTTTCAAGTAGTATTCTATATATATATTGAATACATATATTCGAATAAGTATACATGATATTATGAAAATTTCTTAACATCTACTATATATATGTCGTATTTTATATGTTGTACGTATTCAATGTTGTGCATAGGAAAGTTATAATTAAAGCACCAAACCTGATGGATCGCCTTTTGACTCAAACCAAGCCTGATGCAACTTTTAAATAGCTTCAAATTAAAATACAACTGGAAAAGGAAGAGCGGCACCCAGAATGGCCGTTAACATTGTTCAAGAAGCAAAGGCAGGATGCATACATATTGACCGTGCTAGTCCTTGATCGGACACAGACGCCCTCTCACCCTTAGCATATAAGCTGGGTTGTTTCAGAGCCCACTGTAGAAACAGCCAATAGACAGAATGGAAGAGGATAACGGTCGTCATACTGACCAGTAGTCGCAGAACTTTGTCTCAGTCCCTCTCACCTTCCCGGATGCTGCCCCCTCTAAATCAAGGTGACCATGTTCCTATGTGTCTGGATTTCTTTTATCCTCAGGCTAGTGTGCTCTCACTCTGGCTCATGACTGCAGGTTGTATGAGGAGCCTACTGCCAAGATTTCGGCTCCACAGTTTACACAACATAAATATAATATTAAATATAATAAAAACGTCATATATATACAAGAAGGCATTTCCTGACCACAAGCACATGTACCTTTTAGATGGCAGAGCGCCATCTAGTGAATCAAAAATAAACTAAACGTTTGTTTAACTTGTTCCCTGAAATTTGGCCTACCCAATTTCTTGATAAATCAAGAAAAGCCATTCGTGGATGGCACATGGATGGAAAAAGCACATGTGCTCGTGGTCAGGAAATGCCTTCTCTATTTTTAATATCAACACCTGACCCACTTTTATTTTTTTCTATTGTTTTTCCATATATATATTAGATAGTAAAAAGACATATATTGGATTAAATAAAAGATTTATTTGCCACAATATTTCGGCTGGCTGAACGCCAACCTTTTTTTTAAAAAACCTTTTTGATTAAAGGTTGGCGTTCAGCCAGCCGAAATATTGGCAAATAAATCTTTTATTCAATCCAATATATGCCTTTTTACTATCTAATGATTTAAGTATGGATTTCTCTATTTTCAATATATATATATAAATGAATGTATGTGTGTGTGTCTGTTTGTCCTTTATGCCTGACCAAACCACTCATTGGAACGCCATTAAACTTAGGGAAGTTATTTAGTATAGTACTGGGAAGGTTTCTAGCAAATAAAATTTTTGAAATAACTTTTCGCTTCAAAATAATCAAGGTAAATATTCTAATTTATCTGTTATAATTCAACAATCTGCTCTAAATATTATCATGATGATACGATGATTTTGTAATGTAGAAAATTAGGAAAGACAAAATTCAGGATGACACGGCAATTTATTTGAGACAAGAATAATGATACAATTCCAAGGCAAGATACTATTCCTTTAACTTCCAATTACCGAGGGAACCAATTAATATTGATTTTATTCAACTTATCGAGTATTTTTCAAGGGACCGGGAAAAAATGTTCACTTTATCGAGAGATTCGTTAGACAAACCTTTACTCGGGTAAAACCCGGGCGAAGCCGGGTACGTCCGCTAGTATTTATTTAAATCATTTGCTGTGATTCTCTCAACAATATATATTTTTAAACATCTTTGAAGGAAAAATTCGAATTCATTTTCAATACATGTTAAATGCAGATTTTTTTACTTTTAAAGCAGTAATATATACATTGATATTGACAAATCGAATTCCATGTTCAATGTGTGTGTGTGTGTGTGTTTGAAGGGAGAAGAGTAATTTGAATGTAAGAGATAACAATTCGAATATTTAAAAATTGAAATCTTTAACCCTTTTATCAAATTTTGCCGTAAAAAAAAAGAGTTGCTAGATAAAACTTTAAAAAATTATTATATATTTTTCACAAATGTAATTATTTGTTTAAAAGAGATAATAATAATGAAGATAATTTACTCCTTTCCCACTAGGGTTTTAAAAATTTTCATAGTCCTTATCAGTTTGGGTATGGTAGATGGTAATATAATAAATAGGTTTACTAATAAAGAAAGAAATAAATTAAAAAGGTAATTTCTCATGTATAGTGTTAAAGTCGAGGACATTTATTTTACGTCATTCTTTTATATAATACTTAAATTAGTTTTCAAAATGAACATAAAATTTCGTCTCAATTTAATTAACACTGATAAATTCAAGAAAAAGAAAGTATAAATGTGATATTGTGCTGAGATAAGATGCATAAATTAAGGTAAAAAAAGACATCTTCTTATCGTGTAATTAAAAATTGCTGATGACTTGCGCCATCTATTGGAATAAATATCAACAGTTCGTTGATTTTTAAATATTACAAAATTGGCTAAACACTCATTCTTGGCGCAAGTCATCAGAAACTATCAGTTACACGATAATGAAATGCCTTTTTTTCTTAATTTATACATCTTATGCCAGTTCAATATCACATTGTTACTATTTTTTTTCACATTGATAAAATCATCATGTTAATTTGATAAAATTTATCATAGAGAAAAATATCGTTTGGTGATTGCTTCTTGATCTATTGGTAGCATTTGTCAATTTAGAATGGGAAGATAATTAACTGATGATTGGACGACCCAATTTCACCATTTTCAATATAAAACTATAAAAAGAACGTATGCTACCAAGACGATGGTTATCCCTTCATCAATAGATTTTTCATATATAAATTTTTCAGTTCTTAAAATTAAAGATACTTCGGCCAGTTGTTGTTGTTGTCGTGTCCAATGAAGAGCCTCAGATTTCTCCATGCATCTCTATCACAGCAGCAGCAATGTCCACTATCTTGGGTGTGTAAAGCTGCTGCTCTGGGTCTATGTCAATTTTCTGCAAGACTGCGGCCATTGCTGGGCATGAGAATATGTGAGTAGGTGTTAGTTCCACACCAGGACAGTTGTTGCGTGTCCTATAAGTTCTTGTGCCATCTGGATGTATTGTCATTCTTTTATAGTGTTTTTTCTAAGTCTTGTTATAGTTTTTGTCAGTTTGTCAGAGTTTATTTCACATATTAGATTCTTTCTTATTTTTTGTTTAATTATCTTATATTTTGCCAAAGCATCAGCGTCAAATACTGACATTTGTTCTTTCCTTTGGCTCAGCTTTCTGGCTTCCTTTGCCAATTTATCTGCCATTTCATTACCCCTGATCCCAACATGGGAATGGATCCATTGTAGAATGTAGCACTTCGGCCAGTAATTATTATTATTAAAACTATATACTGGCCGAAAATCTTCAATTTGAAGAACTATGAATGCCAGCCAGGCAGCCTCTATTTTCACGATAAAATTCTCAGTTTCCACATTGGTAATTAGGAAAGTTCACTAAGAAGCTTTCTTCGATATGCTATCTATTGCAACATGGCTAAACAGGAGCGCTTCACTTAACAGTAAACTGGAACATGCTTAAGCAGGTAATGAATTAGTTAGCGTCAACGAATTGAGACATTTTAAAAAACCTCGTTTAAAGTGTTTTCATGAAATAAAGCATTTATTTTATAAAATATATTTATTCTGCCTTCATGGGAAAAAAATAACATCTTGAAGCACTATAGCTAGTCTGTATACATGAAAATTCATATAACACCGCTCATCTCGTTCACCTACATTCATATTAAAATTGTCGTGTATTCTATAGGATTCCTATAAAACTATTTATCATTACAAACTGATCTGACTCCAATCTCACCTCTTGAGGTTACGTTCTTTTAAAAGAAGAGGCAAACAGGCCGATTTCTGTTTTTTTATTATTATTATAGAAGAAGAAAAACATGTTGAGGAGAAGAGCTTCTTTTGGAGACGATGGTAAAAAGATTTTTGGAAAGACACCCTCTATAAAAGAAGCTCTTTATATTTTCAATTTTAATTTTTAATATATTATTATCACTAATTATTTTTGACCAATGACAAATTTGTTTTCATGTGATTCTACGAGAATTTTTAAATTAAGTTTACTGTGCAATAAATTGATAAATAGGGAGCAATCAATCAATATTTTTTATTATCCACAGATCCAGTATCTCCGACTTGTGTATCTTCTTCTATAGATAATAGGGGGATTACCGTTGTTTTAATGTCAGTAGATTTGTGGTAAATATTCCGGAAAGCTATCTTAGTATTTCATACAAATGATAGTTGAGTTTAACCTTTCTAAACCTTTCAGAATTCAAGCCGTATTTCTGACTAAATAATAGATTTTAAATTATTATGAAGAACGTGTTAAGACTAGCCCTCAAAGTATTCCTCAAAGTGTATTTCGGGAATTGTGGTATTTGTGTAGAAAAAGGTATATTCAACTTTATTCAACTGTAAATACAAAGCGCGATGTCCCGCCAAGGACACTGGCGCCCAAAGGAAAGCAATACAAGAGAGAGAGAGAGAGAGGGAGAATCTATTTACATATTAAAAAAAAAAAAACATATGCTCAAGGCATTTACATATTTTTGAAATTGATTTCAAACAAGCATACTATATACATAGGTAATTTAATTTTAAACACACCTCAAGATAAAGGAAAAAGGAAAAAAAAAAAGAATCATATATACAGCACATAGTTAATTATACCTAACACTTGAGATTAATTAAAAAATTTGATATAAATTTACAAAATCTATTGAAAACAATGTATGAATCCCTGCTGGATATCAATTCTCTTGGATCGGTACAGAGGATACAGTTATTGAGTCTGTAGTCTTGAAATGCTGGGCACTTAAGTAAAAGGTGAGTGGAATCTTGAATGCGGCATCCACAAAAACAGCCCGGATCCTCCGATGCGCGTATTCTTTCCAGAAAACTTCCGAAATTACCATGGTTGGTTACAAATTGTGTGTTGTGGAAATTAGGGCGAAAATAATTAGGAATACCCCGGTTGAAAAAACTTGTAAATGTCTCGTTTGTATTATTCAGTAAGAGCAACATTCTTTCGTCTATATAGGATTTAATTATAAAGGGAATATCGATGTTGTATTTTTGCTTGTCCTCGAACGATAAGTTATTTAAGTCATATTTCATATTTTTTGCTTCAATGTAATCTGCAATCAATGGAGTCTTAGCCAAACTGTGAACACAGTTGTACGAAGTTGTCTTGTAAGCTTGAATGCTCCATAATAATATCTGATATTGCATTGAGTTTAATTTTTGTATCGATTTTTTATTTAAAAATTTGAACCATATTTCTGATCCATATGTTAAAGTTGATCTGAATAAAGATTTGTACAATGTAATTCTTTTATGGGATCTCAAACCCCATGATTTGCTGCACAGAGAGAATAGAAAATTTTTTATTCTTAGAGTTCTGCTCACTATTTCCTCTATATGAAAAGCAAAATTTAATTTGTTTTTTCTTCTATGATTTGCAATTGTTATTCCTAAAATTTTTATTTTTTGTACTGGTGAAATTAATCCACTCTTAAATTTAACTGGGATCTTCTCTTTATTATGCAAATATAAAATGTTTGTTTTTTCGGAACTGATTTCTAACTTGTTCTTAATACACCACAATTCGATAGTATTTAATGCTTCCTCTATAACTATTTTTAGTGATGCTAGATCTTTATTCCAGCATATGATCGAAATATCATCCGCATAACAAATCAACTCACAATTGGGCACCTGCAAATTAATCAGCAAATCATTCAACAAAATTGTCCATAGAAGTGGAGAAAGCGGACCGCCCTGAGGACACCCCTTGGTAATTGGCTTTGAAGTTGTTAGATTGTCGTAACTGAAAGAAATGAACCTGGAATTTAAATATGATTGTAGAATTTTGATCAGTTTTTCCGGTAAATTATCTGAGTCTATTCTTTTGATGATCGCTGGCCACCAGGCATTATCAAAAGCCCCCGAGATATCTATTGTAACTAGTGCAGACAGTTCTTTTTGCTTATGCTCCATTAATACATCGATTATAGTATTCAAAGCAGTGATGGTTGACTTAGACTTGATAAATCCGTGCTGCCTCGAGCTTAACAGATTGTTTTGAATATAAAATTCATAGATTTTATTTTTGAGAATTTTTTCTAGAATCTTTGAAAAATTTGATAATAAAGATATCGGACGGTAGCTTTTAGCTGATTCATAATTGGTTTTGCCGGGTTTGGCTATTATTTTGAGTGCTGCTGTTTTCCATTTTTTAGGGAAGTATCCTATTTGAATACATTTATTAAATATTGAGTGTAAAATCGGAAGTATTAGTTGAAAAGCATTCTTTATCATATTATTACTAATATTGTCTGGACCAGGAGCTTTATTTACATTAATTTTGTCGATTATCTCTTCTATTTCTTTCTTATGAATTTTGCATGAGTTGGAGTTTGTAAAATTCGGTGTATAGTTCCTTATTGATGTATGGTGAGCAGTATCCGATATAGTTGTATCATCAGGAATTAGTTCATTAATCAGATCTTTTATTAGAGTTTCTTTAGAATCTACTGGTGCCTGTTCAATTATTGGTAATCCCTTTTGTTGATTAGAGGAGCACAGTTTTTTTAAGGTTCTATAGGCGTTTCCAAACGGATTATTAGATCCATTTTCTTCTATAAAATCTCGCCAACTATTCCTCTTAGCTTTTCTAATACTATTTTTATATTTATTTCTGACAGACTTATATTCATTAACACTAATTGCTTTATGATGAAAGTATCGATTTCTCACATAATGAAAATACTTTTTCTTTTGTTCTAATTCTTTGTTCCACCACTTGATCCCGGTATCGAAAGTGAAGTTGGAAGATTTCACCTCCAGTGATTGATATGCAGCTTCCAGAATTATATCCGATAGCCTGTCAACTACCATGTCAATATCAGTTTCCTTTTCGACCTTTTTTACATCGTTTTCCAATCTTCTTACTTCCTGTTTAGAAATTGTATTTGAAAACAGTGACCAGTCTGCTTTCTTTTCGCTAAATTTCCATGTAGATTTTTGTTGATTGTTTGTAATATCTAAGTTAACATTGATATCAAATGAAACTGTCACATGGTCGGAAATATTGGTTAATTCAAAGGTTTGCCAATTGTTCACCAGTTTCAATGAATGTCTATTTGAAATAGTGAGATCTATTATGCTTTTATTACGACAGGTAGGAGTTTTGTTATTGTGAATAAAAAGATTATATTCATTGATAATAGGTTGCATTTTATATCCGTTAGAGTTTGTAATTCTATCGAACCAAACCGGGTGACGGGAATTAAAATCTCCACAGAGGATTAGGGGAGTACTCTCGAAGGTAGCTATCAAATTCTTTAAAAAGTTCAAATGTTCGTCATCGCATTTGTTTGGAGGAATATAAAAGTTTGCTATTATCGTCCTAGATTTAGGTGTATTTATAGAGATTGATGTACAAAACTGATTTGTGAAACCCTCCAACTTCCTATATTTTATATTTTTATTATATATATATATAACCGTTGCAGTATAAGTGTTTTCTGTTGAGGAACAATGTACTATGTGAGAGTCCATATCGAACACGACCTTTCTATTTAAAACATAAGGCTCTTGAAGAAGGAGAATATCTGGAGGGTTGTCTCTAATTGAGCTTCTGAGTTCGGTAGTTGCAATTATACTTTTCCTAATGTTCTGTTGTATATATTGAGTATATAATTACAATTATTTTGAAAATAGAGCGCAATCTATAAATAGATCTTCAATTAAAAAGGCATATATTGAATCGAAATATCATTTATTTACCAATATTTCAGTTGGCTGAACGCCAACCTTTATCATGGTATTATAACATATTTATGTCAAAAACAAACGTTATGTGGCGCTGGGTTTATTGTTGACATATATATGTTGTAATACCTTGAAAAGATTGGCGTTTAGCCAGCTGAAATGTTTGTAAATAAATTAAATTATGATCCAATATATGCCTTTTTTATTGAATTACAATTATAAAAAGGTGATATAATTCTCTTGTGATAACTGAGTTGAAGACAATATGTGTAACTTTGATGCATTCACTAACCACCTAGGTTTATGCCGGCAAGCTGCTGTAAAGTGGGATCACGTACCGACTCGAAGTTTGAAGCTGTTGAAGGAATGCTTGTTGACTTCTTCCAAGGCTTCCTTCATGGCCATGGCGAAGTCCACTAGCGCCCCCAGGTGGCCCTCCGGACTCTGGACAGTTGACATATGCTAAGTGATATAGTTGAAACTGCCTAAATCTACCATCCTATAACCCAAGCTCGACACACCTACGAAGAGATTAAGAGTAGGCGGAGGAAGTATGGAGAGACCATGTGGCCCATCCTCAGTAAAGGAAGGCACTGAAGGAAGGAGATAGGGAGAGACCATGTGGCCCACCCTCAGTAGAAGAAGGCATTGAAGGAAGGAATTAAATTTCAAGCTAAATCGCGTATGGTAAGATTTGATAGCAAACTGTTTTCCAACGACTAAGAAATTGATATACAGAGAATCACGTGCTCATTACCGCTGTAATTAAAAAGAATGTACTCAAAATATAAATTAAATAAGATCTCCATCTAGTAAAAGGTTTCTTTATCAGTTTTTCTTAATTCAAGCTTTCAGGCTTATCAGCCCTTCGACAGGAGTGACACATTCGAGCACAGGAGATTAATATCTATCAAAATATATAAATTTATGTTAATTAACTATTTTTCATCATTTTTAAAATTTTATTCTAATATTCATCATTTTTTTAAAAATATACATTTAATAAAGAAGTTCTTAAAATTAAAGATCGACGAAACGAAAGAACACAACATCGACCTGGTTTACAAGTTTTGCCCAGAAAACTTCATCTAGGAACATGACAAACCTGAATTACCGCATCCCCTGAACAAAGTCAAGTACATTTACAAATTTTTCATCGACAAAGATTTTGATCCATAGAAGCATAGGGCGCCTCTCCCCTCAAAAGAAACGTCAAAAACTGACGCCATCTATTTAACGTCGCCGCAACAAGCGGCCTCGGGTCGGTGACAAAGCCACAACACCAGCTTTGGAAAACTGAGAAGCACCCACCTAGAAACCATGGTTTCGGGCTAATGGCCCTCGTCAGTCTAGGGCGGACTTCATTTCATGAGATCCACACGGAATCTAATGGAATCTTCACAATCTACCAAAGAGGTGTTTTGCTGGCAAGGTGGCTGGGCCAAATCTATGGCTAGAATATAGGTGGAAAATTTTCCGGGAGGAAATTGATCCATAGAAACATAGGGCGCCTCTCCCGTCAAAATAAACGTCAAAACCTGACGCCATCTATATTCCATATAGATATTTTGATGTACCCCCTCCCCCACTAACAAATTAATCTAATTTTTAAAGTCGAAATAAAGTAGATTTTGTGTTTCAAAATAGATAAAGAATAAAAACTTCTGAATTTATAAGTGGCAAGGAAAAAAGGCTATGGTCCAGAAAAAGAAGTGTTGACACGGCCCGGGAAATGACATTGTCCAGCGCGACCGCACCTCGCTTGACACCAACTTTCGACTTTCTTTAACAAGCCCCAGGCTCTTTTATAGCCGGATACTCTCCTAATGGAGTCAAAGTTCTGATCTTTGAATGTCGCTGCCATATAAAGGGATATAAGTCCAGTCTGACATACCTATTTATTGAATTGTAAACCTTCCTTTAACTTTATTGTTTAAATTCAAGTTATATATACATATATTAAAGTGAATATTTCGATTTTTATTATATATATATGTTGTAATATATTACAATATATACCTATATCCCCATGTGTTATATAGTTATAGTGTAATTGCCAATGTGACAGAAATAAAATTTCGAGTGAGTGACAGTCGGCTCCTGTAGAGGAAAAAGGTCCGAAAAACAAGTCGGGTTCCCAGGTGTGCCCCTTTCTTACTCAAACAGATTAGTCCGCTTGGAGACACGAGGATTGACAGACCCCTCTAACAGTTATATATATATATATATATATGATATGATCCTGTCGACTTTTTATGTGATATGATCCTGTCGACTCTTCTGTGATGATCCTGTCGACTTTCAATGTGACAATATAGTGGTAATAATGTGGTGAGGAGAGAAATAATCGCACGACGAGTTGGAAGAGGAATCTGGAAGCCATCCGAGAGTGAGAGGTAGCGAGAGGGCTGTCCGTTGAACGACTGCTTGTGTGGCCACCACCCCCGACCATCTGTCCCAAAAATAGTCCCCAGGTGTTGACGGGCGGGCCCCTTTTGCCACCCCTTTGGAATGTCGTGATGTCTAAAGTGTCTCGCTTTAGCTGCCCATCTCTCTCTCGTTGACTGTAGGTTTGTTTTATTAATCCTGGAAGAGCATATATTATGACATATGGCCCCCGTTGAAGAAGGCTGAACATGGTTTGAGTATACTTAAAGCTGGAGAAGCCTGGAATAGAGAAAATAATTTTACAGTTGAAATTAGTTAAGGTAATGGTGACATAGTTTTATGTAAATAAAATATTGTATAGTACACAAGTAAATATTATTTACAAGCAGTTTTACAACACCGGAGAGTTTGACATTTAAGGAAATCTTTGAAAATATCAAGGTTATAAAAGGCTATATACAACAAAATCTAATGTACTATAAGGGAAATGTTATTGAGGAGTGTGAACAAGGGGAAGAAGAGTCACATACATATGATGGAATTCTGAAGATCATTAAGACTGGGGAACTCTACACTTTAAGATATTTTTCAGGCGAACATGGCAAGTGTAAACTTGTCATGGGCTTTCTATGCTATAAGTGTAGAGTACGAGAAATGAGATTGAGGTTGGCAATTGTGTGAGCTCAGGACTGAGGTAAATATAAAACTACATACAATGTTAGAACCTCGGCGAACTGAGCGAGGGGAAAGTTGCCCTGGGCCAATCTAACTTATCTATGCAGTTACTTGTGTAGCGAGTCCGAGGAGAAAAGTCCCGCGTGTAGGTGAGGAAGTCGAATGGACTTATATTTAATTTGCGGAAAGTATGCGCGCACGGTGCCAAAATTGGGACGAGGACAGCGTTGTCCGTTACAAGTGACAAGCTGCTCGGACACGAGGTGTTTGAACCGTCGTGGGAGCTTGTGCAAGGCGATGATTTCGCGGTGGGTTGAACGTAAAACCCATGTCTACGCGAAATGATGACGGACCGGACAGAATCAGCGACGATGTTTAACGTATCTCCGTGGGAAATATCGGAGGTAGGTTATATCGTGCTGGTTTGGACAAGGGACAAACATAGATTTGAAGACAGGGTCCGTGTGGCGAACGTGCGGCGCGAGAAGAAGGAGCGAACTGTGTCGCTCGATGCAAATTGTTCAAGTGCGAACAAAAAGGAGTTGATAAATATCTAGCAGTTAGTCAATCTGCATCCTGTGACGAACACACCATTGGCTAGATGGTGTGGGTCGGTGGATATGCTAGAGATGAACTACGAAATATATTATCATACATGAAGGGCGAAGATTAGGATTTTGAAATGACAATATTGTTTGCAATAATGTTCGATAATTGATTAATCAATAATTCTATAAAAGGTCCTGAGCTGGTATAAGGTTGACAGGGTTGTAAGAATGAGTGGGACATTAAGGGGAAGATAGATAAGAGTCACCAAGGGTTGGTTGTAAGCAAGGCTCACGTGGTGGTTGGAATTCTTCGACGCCTGAATTACAGGGTGAATTTTGAGTCGATTAGGGAAAGAAATTATTTTTCGTGAGCCGTGCTTACAAGTAGGAGAGGTCATATACAAATAGGTATACAAAGGGTTAGGTGCTGGAGGCATATTTTTATAGATAAATTGATTATGAAAAATCTATTGTTAATAGTAAAAATCGTAAAGCATTAATAGGTAGAATTCCAATTTTTTCTCTCTTTTTTTTTAAAGTTACGTTAAAATAGAAATTATTTAATTAAAATGACGATTGTTAAATTCTACTGGTAAGGTAACTAATTAAATGAGTTATAAAAATCTAGATAAATAGTATGGAGAAAATAAATGGAGTTAATTATGTAAAGATTGGCATCAGAGTTTACAAGGAGTGAGTTCTTTAAAGAATGAATGGAAGGGGTAAAACAATTTCACTTACAGGTTATGCTGGTTTAGAGAGCAGGTAAGTTCATTGAGATTCGGGAGAGTTCTGTCTCTGACACTGTGCGTACCAGTGTTGTACATCACAGTAGCGGCAGGGATATGGCGGAGTCTTGTCCATGATGATGGAAGGTGTCCTGCTCTGGCGCGGCGATCGTTCTTGGGCAGGTCTAGTGCTGGAAGAAGTGGGCGGCAGCTTCATCTCCGTCGTAGGCGATCACTTCTTCAGGGTAACGGTTCAAAAGTTGGCGAGAAAGGGGTTGAGGGCTCGAAGAGGAGTGGTTACAGTTGAGTTGGGTTTGGCCGATCATCGTGGCTTGGCTTCTTGTTTCTTCATACTCCGGTATATGAGGGATTTGCTTCCCGGCCAGGTCTTATCCTGTCGACTCTTCTGTGATATGATCCTGTCGACTTCCAATGTGACAATATAGTGGTAATAATGTGGTGAGGAGAGAAATAATCACACGACGAGTTGGAAGAGGAATCTGGAAGCCATCCGAGAGAGAGAGGTAGCGAGAGGGCTGTCCGCTGAACGACTGCTTGTGTGGCCACCACCCCCCCGACCATCTGTCCTAAAAATAGTCCTCATGTGTTGACGGGCGGGCCCCTTTTGCCGCCCCTTTGGAATGTCGTGATGTCTAAAGTGTCTCGCTTTAGCTGCCCATCTCTCTCTCGTTGACTGTAGGTTTGTTTTATTAATCCTGGAAGAGCATATATTATGATATATATATATGATCCTATTCATTTAAATAACCCATATATAAATTTATGAAGTACTAAAGAAATCTGTATATACACGATAACACAAGTTAACTCCATCCAAATCCTCGCATCATTCTGTGAGACCTTCCACTCTACGTCGGCTGCAACACATGAGGTCATAGCATTGGGTATCCAGGATGACCAAAAAAAAACTTTAAAAAAATAATAATTTTTCTTAGCACACATGGTACAGACCATGGTAATCATGGTATACCCACCATGGTGTACCCACTACTTTCCTTCCAAAATCACTTTATTTAGGTACCGCTCAAAAAGAGCAACCTAGTTTATGATATTTACAACAATGAATGTGAAGGTTATTCACATATTAAAACAAAATGTTAACGCGGGATTCAATCCCAGTTCATGGCTGTCGGGAATCGAGGGTGTTACCCACTCGTCCACCGACGTTTTTCGGTGTTTACTACTACTTTTATTGTAAGATGATCCTATGTATAATTTTATAATAGGCTTCTTTAATATCTGAATACCATACAACATTCAAATCATAAACGCACACATTATCTCAAATATAGAAAAGTAAAAACTTCCATATAACAAAATGTTTTTTTTTTTTTTTTGAAATCCCTTTTAGACGTGATATATAGACCATAATAATCATGGTGGGTAATAGTTGGTAGAGGGAAGGGGTCGGTGGAAGTATGGTCTAAACCGTTGGTTTTCGACCGCTACGATCCGGGTTCGATTCCCGCATTGAGAACTTTTTTCTGTTTAAAAAAATGCTCCAATAACCCCTGATTATTTAAAAAGTCCAACCCCACCAGCGATTGCAAGTAACGAAAAGGGGCTATGACACATTTGTAAGTGCAAAGTCGAACTGCTTTTCACATGTGAAGATATGTGGTGCACTTACAGTAAAAGCAGTCGCCTACTTCTACTCACCATGATTATCATGGCCTGTACCACGTGTACTAGGGATAAGCAAAAAAAATGGTAGTAGGGCAGAGATACCTGAATGCTTAAGAATGCTTTAATACAATAAAAAGAAACGCATCTCCAAAAAACCTTTTTAACTTTTTAATAAGAGATTTTTTTACAATGCCAAATATTCATAAATGATATATTAATTCCTACAATCTCTATTGATTTGGTATTACGAACCTTTCATATCCTAAATGATCAATTTTCCCTATAATAACAACTCAACCCAATCTATAAAAATTGAAAGAAAAAAAAATACTTTCTACTCAATAATGAATAAATATTATTCTTCAATTAAAAATAATTAGACGGTAAAATTACATTTAATTATTGAAAAAAATCTTAAACCCCGACTTAGAAAATGACGTCAATTTATTTAGTTATAATAACCATTCTTTTAAAATCTCCAACGAAAAAATAAAGACTTTTTTCTTCAATGAGTAGTCTCTCCAAAACGGAAATATTGAGCAATGGGTAAAAAACGAAAGACAATTAGCAATATTAATATAAGATTTTAAAATACCAGGTAAAAGAGGGTAATAATTTATTATATTTAATCTCATTAACAAAATTAAAAGGGCAATAATGTATAAATAAATATTTAGAAATAATTTCCTATAAGGAAATGTAAGATGAGAAGAAAGCATAACGTATATTGAAATAGCAAAAATGATGTTTTTTTAATCTCAATTTTGTCTCCTTGTTTAATTATCTACAGACTAACGTTTTTTAAAACTAATATTTAATTAGCTAATTGAGCTTGACATAATAGTTGTAAAGAGCGAGATAACAGGTATAATTAAGTTTGGTTAAAAAAAGGGTTAACAGAAAGTTCATAGACAAATTTTAGATTGTCTCTTGTGATTGGTTTTCACACTGGGCTATTAAAAATACATCTTAGTGCTTGGTAAACACCTGATCATGAATTTTACATGGAATATTCTATATTTTAATGCTATATATAATTTTAATTAATATATTAACAATGTTTAATTAAAAGGTATATATTGGATCAAAAAATAATTTATTTTACCAATATTTCAGTTGGCTGAACGCCAACATTTATCAAGGTGTTATAACATATTTAATAACACATTAAATATGTTATAACACCTTGATAAAGGTTGGCGTTCAGCCAACTGAAATATTGGTAAAATAAATATTTTTTGATCCAATATATGCCTTTTTAATTAAAGAATCATTTATGGATTGCGCCATTTTCAAAAATATTAACAATGTTTTTATTTTATTAGGACTCTCCAGTTATACAAAAAATACAAATGGTTGCAAGGTTTTCCCACTATGTACTAAGTATAATTCTCAGCCTGCAACCCCAAAACACATTATTGACTGTATTGACTCATCCATTGATGAGCTCTACTCATCCCCGACAGACACAATCAAAAGTCTCAAGCTTTACAAGCTTGATACCCTTATATGATTGAGTGGAGATAATAAAGAAGAAGACAAAAATTACAAAATATTTCCTCACAATGAGTTTCTTTTTTTTTTAAATTGCTATCTTTCAAGCGATAATCGCTTTTCAACAGACTTAATAAAACATCGACTATATCCTACAAGAAATATTTACAAATACAAACTCGCGCAGCGTGGATATATACAACTGAAATATTTAGTTTTCACAATTTCTTTCATACATACAAAAAATAGCTATAAATAATATTTGCAAAGAGTAAGATAACAGGTATAATTAGGTTAGGTTAAATAAAGGATTAACAGAAAGTTCATAGACAAATTTGAGATTGTCTTTTGTGATTGGTTTTCACACTGGGCTATTAAAAAATACATCTTGGTTCTTGGTAAACACCTGAGGTAAAATTATATATATATATACTTAAAAAAAAATTATTAACAATATTTCTTTAATTAGGACTTGCCAATAATAAAAATAGCTATAAATTATTAAGCATTAATGAAAGGTTTTTAAACCAATGGGGACGGAGAGATATGTGATTTAAAAGTACACATTGGCATAGAGAATGGAGGCCAGTGTTGATTCTGGTACAAATAACTGTTAACATGCACGTTTTTAAAATTCCAACTCTAATTCTATTGAAGATTTAAGGAAAAATATTTTCTACTGTAGAAAGGATTTCGTTCCGAAAGCCAGAGATTTATCGATTTAAACAATTATAAAAATAAATTTTTCATTGAAGTCTAAATTTTTTACTTTAATATTGATTCAAGGGATTATTTTATATAATTTGAGTTTTGTCTGTGAGTGTTCTACGTATCCTAAAATTCTATGGGAAGGTCTCCTAGTATGGGTTAAACTCGGTGTAAGGAAGAGAAGTGAGGTGTACCTCGTCCTGTGCTGGGTTGAGACCAGATGCGGCCATGTATGTACTGCTGATGGTCTTGATCTTCTCCACAGGGGCGAACTTGTCCAGGAGCTAGGGACAGACAATCACATCGAGCTTGTACATGTTCAACTACATTATACTCTTTCACATTCACAGGGAGGGGGGTTCGGTGGAAGGATGGTCTAAACTGTTGTTTTTCGATCGCTACGACCCGGGTTCAATTCCTGCATTGGGCACTTTTTTTTCTGATTTAATAAAAAGAATATTCTCCAATGGGCCCCGATTCTTGCAAAACTCCACCGGCGAGTGCAAGTAACCAAACGGGGTTCTGGCACATTTGTAAGTGCAAAATCAAACTGCTTCTCCCGTGTGTAGTCATGTGGTGCACTTACAGTAAAAACAGTCGCCTACTTCTACCCACCAGATTATCATGGCCTGTACCATGTGTACTAGGGATAAGCAAAAAAAAAAAACATTCACAAGGTAAGAATTGAACATTGAAAAGAACACAATGTATGTCAACAAATAAAGCAAGCTTTATATATCTAGACGTTACACATTGTATAATTTGAAAAATAGTTAAAAAGTGAATTTGTACTTGGATCAGGTGGATAAATTGAGAAAAAGGGCATTTCTTGATCGTGCAACTAAACATTTCTGATGACTTGCGCCATCTATCGGACCACGCCATCACCATCTCCTCAACGGCGAAGTACGCGATCTACGTATTCTTCGTAGATCGCGAAATACGTGGTGTCGCTGGAGACCCACTGGTTATTCTCCACTAAACTCTGCAGCGGTGGCAGAGGCGCCATGTTTATTGTACATAGTATGATGCATATATAAATATATATAGATGGAAAATTTGCCGGGAGGAAATTAATCCATAGAAGCAAAGGGCGCCTCTCCCGTCAAAATGAACGTCAAAAAAGGTCAATAGATGGCGTCAGTTTTTGACGTTCATTTTGACGGGAGAGGCGCCCTTTGCTTCTATATATATATATATATATATAATTATCTTTTTAAAAGAGTGCAGACTATGCATGTATTGACAAGATGTCAATAAAATTATTTTAATTGTCAATTGTCTCTCGGAATAAATATCACCTAATGGTTGATTTTTTAAAATTATTCCAGATTTTTCTTGATTAAACAAGAAACGGTATTTGGTCAATATTGTAATAAATAAAAAATCAACAAGAATAGTTGATATTTATTCTGATAGATGACACAAGCCATCATCAACTTTTTATCACATTGTATAATTATTTACATAAAATGATAATAGGTATACCAGAGAGAATGTATACAGAGTTATACATTATATTTGAGTCTAAGAAAAAGGCAAGAAAGAGGCATCTCTTTATCGTGCTAACCACGGACGCGTTTCGGGCTGTTGGCTCTCATCAGCGTGGTGCAAGCTGTACCTCAACGACCAAAAATTGGTCATTCAGGCATCCTGAAAAATCATGAAACGGGTAGTTAAGGCCAGAATTGCGTGAGAACGCTTTCACATATTTGAGTCTCTAAAATTGAGTCGAGCTCTTTTTCTTCGCCATATATATTATTAAAATCAACACCATAGGTTGTATATGAGGTATTTAGTAATATCAAAAATCATTAATTAAATCAATTGCTTCTTTATTAAAGACGTATCTGCCTTAAACGATCGATTTTATCTATTCTAATAATATTTGTAATATAAAATTTGTTGGGAAAAAATATAGGTTCGTAGAGAAAGATCCTTTATTACCTAAAGATATAAAACAATAAGGAAGGACAAGAGATATATGCATATCAGCAGTTCACGCCGGCCTGTCCTATTCAATAACCGCTAGCGAACGTAACGATCCAACAAAGCTGTGATTTATAGACAGAGATATCAATTTGCATGAGACAATACTAAAACTATGAAAATATCTGCATATCAAATAACGTAGAAATATTTGCAATTGTCAATTTTAACAAAATTATAGATAGAAAACATTAAAAGTTTTCTCAACACATTTAATAAATAAATAAAGATATTCAAGTAGAAATATGAATCTCGAAATAAAACTTTGTATAATTCATTGAGAAATCCAACTATCGATTTAAATTGGAAAAAAAAATTCCTTGGATTTGAAAGTCAAATAAAATGGAAATGTGTTAGAAATGTATTCTTTAATAAAATTTATTGGCAGTTGGAGGTTCAACGTTACCCTGAGCTTCTATTAGCTGTCTACCTCGTGAAATATACGACCTTTTTACATTTAAAAAAATAAAATCATAAGACGCTAAGAAAAAAACTCTTTTTATTTTTAATTGGTTAAAAGAATCTTTCGAGCAATCTCTTCTTCAGTTAGCTAGAACATAGTTTAATAAAAGGGCATATACAAGGTATGATCAAAAGATTCGGGAATTAGTAAAAAAATATTTTCTGAAAGAGTTTTCGAAAAATAAAAATTATCATCATAATCACGAGACCTCGTTCTACTAGAAAATATTTATATATTTCGATATATATGATATACATACTTGTATCTTTTAAAGAAAAAAAACACCATTTGTTTTCAAAATATTTCGAATGATTTCCCCCTCTTTATTCATTTATTGCACAATTAACTTATCAATTATTGCGCACACAATAATCCTATTATTGAAGAATAAACTTATTGATTATTGCCCACACAATACGCATATATGAACTTATTGAATATTTTACAATATACTTAATAAATTTGAACAATAAACCTATTGATTATTGCACACACGATATATACAAACTCATTGATTATTGCCCACATAATACGTATATATAAACTTATTAAATATTGTAAAATAAACTTAATAAATTTTGGACAATAAATCTATTGATTATTGCACACACGATATATACAAACTTATTGATTATTGCCCACACAATACATATATATAAACTTATTAAATATTGTACAATATACTAAATAAATTCTGAACAATAAACCTATTGATTATAGCAAACACGATATATACAAGCTTATTGATTATTGCCCACACAATACGTATATATTATCTTATTAAATATTGTAAAATAAACTTAATAAATATTGAACAATAAACCTATTGATTATTGCAAACACGATATATACAAACTTATTGATTATTGCCCACACAATACGTATATATAAACTTATTAAATATTGTACAATATAATTAATAAATATTGAACAATAAACGTATTAATTATTGCACATAATAAACCTATTGATTATTAAAAACACACAATAAACTTAAAAATTGTAGTACAATAAACTTTTATTATTGTAAAATAAATTGACAAAGAGAGAGCAATCCCTCGAAATATTTTGAGAAAAAAAAATGTGTTTCTCTTTCACAGATCCGTTTTGTCCATGGGTCTACTAAGAAAGGTCCCCAACAGTACAGAACTCTCCTAGCTGTTTACCTTCAACTTAACTGGATTCTTGAGAGGTTTACTAGAGAGACTGGTGCTGGCTGTCATCACGAAGACTTATGGTCTAAATTCTGATTTGATATTGATAGATTGTAAGCAAAGTCTGACCTTTACCTCCATGTTTTGCCCCTGGTTAACTAACCAACGATAGAAGCTCATTTTAGCCATCATTAAGACTTATGGACTAAATTTTGATTTGATATTGATGGATTGGAAGCAAAGTTTGACTGTTACCTCCATGTTGTGCCCCTGGATAGCTAACCAACGATAACAGCTCTTTTCACCTATCATGGAGACTTATGGACTAAATTTTGATTTGATATTGATGGATTGGAGGCAAAGTTTGACTGTCACCTCCATTTTGTGCCCCTGGATAGCTAACCAACGATTAGCAGCTCTTTTCACCCATCATAGAGACTTGTGGACTAAATTCTGATTTGATATTGATGGATTGGAAGCAAAGTCTGACTGTTATCTCCATGTTTTGCCCCTGGATAGCTAACCAACGATATCAGCTCTTTTCACCTATCATAGAGACTTGTGGACTAAATTTTGATTTGATATTGATGGATTGGAAGCAAAGTCTGACTTTTACCTCCATGTGGATAGCTAACCAACGATAGCAGCTCTTTTTACCCATCATTAAGACTTATAGACTAAATATTTATTTGATATTGATGGATTGGAAGCAAAGTCTGACTTTTACCTCCATGTGGATAGCTAACCAACGATAGCAGCTATTTTTACCCATCATTAAGACTTATAGACTAAATATTTATTTGATATTGATGGATTGGAAGCAAAGTCTGACTTTTACCTCCATGTGGATAGCTAACCAACGATAGCAGCTCTTTTTACCCATCATGGACACTTATGGACTAAATTTTGATTTGATATTGATGGATTGGAAGCAAAGTCTGACTTTTACCTCCATGTGGATAGCTAACCAACGATAGCAGCTCTTTTTACCCATCATTAAGACTTATAGACTAAATATTTATTTGATATTGATGGATTGGAAGCAAAGTCTTACTGTCACCTCCATGTTGTGCCCCTGGATAGCTAACCAACGACAGCAGCTCCCCATCATGGAGACTTATGGACTAAATATTATTTGATATTGATGGATTGTGAAAGTATGAAGAGGGTACCTGATCAAAGTCGACTAGGATCTCGTTCAACAGTCTGATACACTCCATGCCGTTGTTGACATCCTCGGAGTAGAAGCCGGCGAAGTTGGGGATGGAGGCGAACATCACTCCGCAGCACTGGTGGGACTGAGAATACAGCTCCTGCCACATCAAATTTAGTCTTACAGAGATTTATTTCATTCAATTACAGACGCTACAATATATTGTGAAATAGACAATTGGGAATGACAAATTTCAGAATGAAACAGCAAGAGAATCAATAAGGATATTTTACAGAGTAGAAAATGTTTATACCCAATAATAAAAAATACGAAAGCCATTCTTTACATACAGTAACGTTAATTTTGTGAAGTTTTTTTTAATTGCATTGTGTGCACTTACCGTAACTTAGTAATATAAATTTATCTCTAAAATATTGTAAAAAAAGCAACACTCGTATAAAAAGATATTTTTAAAAAAGTACGCAGGCAACTTGAAAAGAAATGCAGAACGCTCATTGGTCGCTAGATAGGCCTGGTGTTGTTACTTCGCATCATATTTACTCCGTGTAAAAAAAGTTCTCCAAATGAAAAAAATAAATACTAAAAATACTATGAATACTATACAAAATGTAGCTGAAAATTTTCTCAGGTTTATAAAAAGCGACATGCAAAATTTTGTACCAATTGGTTCAGTAGTTTTTGAGTTTATCGCGAAACAGACAACAGACATTGACTATCATATATTAGAAGATAAGAGAATCAATAAGGATATTTTACAGAGTAGAAAATGTAAGCAAGAGTAATAAAATCAAATGAAAGGAGATTCACAGCTATTGAAATGTCTCTCTACAATAGCCTGGGCCTACCCATCTTCCGCACAAATCTGTAAAAAATGAGCAAAAATAAGCTACTATTACTGGAGAATGTCAGAAATGCCCGAAATCTTGATAATGCAAAAATGAAATGAAAAGAAAGGAGTTTCACAGCTATTGAAATGTCTCTCTACAATAGCCTGGTCCGTCCTATTTTCTGCACAAATCAGTAAAAAATGAACAAAATAAACTAATACTCCTATGGATGTGCAGAAATTCCCGAAAGCTTGAGAATGCAATAATGAAATCAAAAGAAAGAATATTCACAGCTATTGGAATGTCTCTCTACAATAGCCTTGTCCGTCCCATCTTCCTCACAAATCTGTAAAATAAATGAACAAAAATAAGCTACTACTGCATGGAGAATATCAGAAATGCCCGAAATCCTGATAATGCAATAATGAAATGAAAAGAAAGGAGATTCAATCTATTGAAAGGTATCTCTACAATAGCCTGGTTCGACCTAGCTTCCGTACCATCTGTAAAAAATGAACACAAATGTGCTACTACTACTGGAAAATGTCAGAAATGCCCGAAAGGATATTCACAGCTATTGAAATGTCTCTCTACAATAGCCTGGTCCGTCCTATCTTCCGCATCATCAGTAAGTATACATACCCAAATGTACCAGGTTGTAAAGGGGATTCAATTCCTAAATGTATTTACAGTAAGAAAGTGTCGCCAACTTCGGCTTACGGTTTTCTCTAAGGAGTAAATGTTCCTCTTGGTATAAATAAGTTTGTGGAGTAAACCCTCAAGTTCAATACATTAGAGCCGTACTTCTATTGAAAGACTGTCCACCATAATGGATACACCAGGTCACTCTTGGAAGTTGTCCTTTATTGGAAGTTGGATTAGATAAAGACAACAAAGTCATTTTTGATTTTTCCTAAAGTGGCTGATTGCTTATGAGGAGTATTTTACTGAATTGTTTACAGCCAATAAATTTTCAATTCAATTAAATACTTTTCATGAAAATTCTCTTTTAACTTTAAAACCAACCCCTCATCTACGTGGCGGGCGGGAGAAGCAGCACAAATAAGGAACTGGGCGAAGTACGGTGTCGTGAGCCCCGAGCCGCTACGGTAACCGTGAACAGGGAACTCTGAAATGTGGCTGACTAACGGGGCAATGGCACTTCCCCCCCCCCCCCCCCCCCCCCAACCCTTACCATTGAGACGAATTTCTGGACAAGACAGCACCACCACTGTATGAAAAAAAAACCTAGCTTTTCCTTTTGAAAAAGAGATTGAGATTGAAACTGATTTATTTCAATGTACATATAAGATTATGAAAAAACAATAGAAAAAAATAAAAGATAAGTGGGTCAGGTGTTGATATTAAAAATAAAGAAGGCATCTCCTGACCACGAGCACATGTGCTTTTTAGATGGCAGAGCGCTATCTAGTGGAGCAAAAATAACCTAAACGTTTATTTAGCTTGCTCCGTGATATTTGGCCAACCCAATTTCTTGATAAATCAAGAAAAGCCATCCACGAACGCGTTTCGCGCTGTTGGCGCTCGTCAGCGTCAGTTGAATGATTTCTCAAGAAGCCATTGGGACCAAAAAATATTTTTGGTCGCAGTGGTTACAGCCTACTCCACGCTGACGAGCGCCAACAGCGCGAAACGCGTTCGTGGATGGCTTTTCTTGATTAATCAAGAAATTGGTTTGGCCAAATATCACGGAGCAAGCTAAATAAACGTTTTGGTTATTTTTGCTCCACTAGATGGCGCTCTGCCATCAAAAAACACATGTGCTCGTGGTCAGGAGATGCCTTCTTTATTTTTAATATAAGATTATATATGGTTGATTACAAAATTGAATAAATACGGATAAATAAGATTATATAATGATAAATATAGGAATAAATAGATATAAATAATTGATAAATATACATATATATAAATATATACAAGTCGTCATTGGTAACGCCCACCTCGGGAAAGACTCCGCCACCGAAAAAGAGAGAGAGACATAAGAAAATGCCAAATATATACGTCTCCAAGTATATTCTTCAATAATATATTTTGATTTCATATACTTAAAGATATCTTAAGATGATTGAATATATCAGACTTCCTGGGAGAAGTTTCTTTTTACAATTTTAATTCAGTTCTCTAGCTTCTGTAAGTCCTTCAACAGTATAAAACACGCTACAATACATCGCCAATAGACCACGAGTTATAATATGGTACTATTTTACATCATTTCATACAAATGCTGTATATAAAGATTCTTACTTGATTTTTTATACAATTGATGGCAAAAAATCTATATAAAAATATATTTAATAAAACAATAAATATAGATATCTAAGCTCTTGTTATATGAGTATGATTCTGGTTTCACTGTAAATTTTCAGAGGGGATTTCTCTATTTGGAGACTCTGGGGTTCACTTAGGGAAAAAGTTAGAGAGTATATTGTAATTATCATGAGGGTCCAGTCTTCTGTTAAATATTACTATTTTATATATACGTACAATTCATATTATTGTATTTTTCTTGATATGTATTCTATTATGAGTCTCTCTCTCTCTCTCTGTTGTTTATTTAGGATGTTGGAGTAATTGGTATTTAGTGCCGATAAGGTGAAGGAATGGCCTGTTTTATCTTATATGATGATATACTTATGATTTGCTGTCTTGGTTGTGATAATGATGGCAATAATTCTATATAAAAATATATTGAATTAAACAATACATATAGATGTCAAAACTATTGTTATTGGTATGATTCTGGTTGTACTTTGAATCTTCAGAGAGGATTTCTCTATTTGGAGACTCTGAGGTGGGCTTATGGAAAGAGAGAGTGTGTATTGTACTCGTAAATATCATGAAGGACCAGTCTTCTGTTGAATCGTACTATTGTATATATACGTATAATACGTATTATTGTCGTTCTTGCGTGTCCAATTAAGAGCCTCAGATGTCTCCATACATCTCTATCACAACAGCTGTCCTCTATCTTGGGTGTGTAAAGTTGCTGTTCTGGATCCATGTCAATTTTCTGTTGTTGTTGTCATGTCCAATGAAGAGCCTCAGATGTCTCCGTGCATCTCTATTACAACAACCGTCCTCTATCTTGGGTGTGTAAAGTTGCTGTTCTGGATCCATGTCAATTTTCTGTTGTTGTTGTGTCCAATGAAGAGCCTCAAATGTCTCCATATATCTCTATCACAGCCGCAGCAATGTCCACTATCTTGGGTGTGTAAAGCTGCTGTTCTGGGTCCATGTCAAATTTCTGCAAGGCTGCGGCCATTTCTGGATATGAGAATATGTAGGTAGGTGTTAGTTCCCCACCAGGATAATTGTTACATGTCCTGTAGGTTCTCTTGTACCATCTGGATTATTGTTATTCCTTTGTAATGTTTCATTCTGAGATATATTATTGTAATTTATTGATATGATGGATTCTATAATGAAACTCTGTTGTTTATTGAGGATGTTGGAGTAATGGGTCTTTGGTTCCAATAAGCTGAAAGAAATGATCTTTTTCTCTTATATGATGATATATTAATGATTTTCTATCTTGGTTGTCGATATTTCGTTTAGGTTATGGTATTATTATATTTAAATGTATGCCTGTCCCACAATCATATTTGGTCTTGAATTCTTTGCATTCTATGGTGTAAATGTCATTCTTAATATTAGTAGGATAACTCTAATTCTATTGATCATTGTTATGGGGTTTCTTAGTAACAAACATATTTTGGGGGAATTTCTAAAAAAAAAAGGTTTTATTCCTAATTATTTAATATGACGAATAATTTATACACACAAATATTTCCAAATGAAACGATGATATTATACAATGGCCATCAAATACTCTATCATCTATATTCAAGTATTGATATAATATAAAATGTTAAAATTTGACTTTGGAGGACTCAGGAACATTCTAAACAATTGATATCTCAACTTCGTTAGTTTTAATTAGTTTGTGAAATATTTAAAAAGATTTCTCCAAAGGAATACCTAAACACTAGTCGCCCTGCGGGAACTTCTTGTTTCAATTTATTGTATAGAGCGCCGTGAACTACTCAGTATCTCGGGGCAATACTGATAAATACGTGGGTGGATTACATGGATGGAAATGGTAAGAGGCACATGTAAATTTTAGATGGCAGAGCGCCTATCTAGTGGAACTGAAATCAACTAAATATTGATATAGCCTCTTCCCTGGTATTAAAAAGCACATGTGCTTCTGGTCAGGATATGCCTTCCTTATTTTTAATATCAACACCTGACCTTTTAATTTTTTCTTTTATTTTCACGCACACACACATACCCATATATACCGTATTTTATCGCAATAAATCTCCGATTATAAATAATGTTGTATTGTCACTATAATATAAGAAATTTTACTTATTTTTGACGGATATAATTCTTTTTGAAATAAAACAATTTTCTACTGCCTTTACTGCAATGATAAAATAAATGAAATATTACAGCGGTACGGTAGATTAAACTGGATAAACCACTGGAAGGTTTCATCACTGATTTTCCAGGCTCTTCCATTATTATATTATTGTAGTAAGGGGTAGAAAATTGTTTTATTTTAAAAAGAATTATACGCGTCAAAAGTAGTTCAATATTTATTGTAAAAGATATCGCGCTAATGTATCATTTAGTTATTAATACATTGAGAATATTATTTGACAGTTTGTCTAATCAGTATGAACTTTCTAAGCTAGAAAATGCAGGAAAGGTCTACTACTAATGAACCATGCCTTCGCAATATTTTTGTCTTTGAAAAAAGCGTGAGATATTAATATTTTGTTTAAAGAATAATCCTAAAATATTTTATAATATTATTTAACGCCCCCCCCCTCCCCAAGACGCATTATATTTAATAAAGAATAGATTTGTCTTCTGCAATTGTTCAATAGAATTTGATTGAAGAAGATAATGTCGACGAATATTTGCATTTTGAGAAAAGATAGGCTCTATCTAAAATTTTCTTAAATATCTGTGATAAATAAAAAATGCGTATTCAGTACGTAAATTATCCTAAAGCTGTTAAAGAAAATAGAAAACTATTTATTTTTTTTTACACTAACTTCAGAATTATGGAATTTAAAAGGCAGTTATATTGGTAAGGGTTATTTTCACACTTGGTGCTTCTATTCTTGGTAATTATTTCCATCAAATTAATTGAGTGAATGTTCAATTATTTCTTTCAATTACCTATAGCTTCATATTAAAGTAAAATTCTTAAGTCTTACACGAGTTGAAAAAGAATGCTCTTACGTTTCTTTTTTCCTCAGCAAAATATCATAGAGAAAGCAGTAATTGGGCATATAGTTTCCTTTGAAATAAGCACAATACATATGTGAAAGATTTATAATAACTATTCTTAATACGAGAAAATGGAAGGAAATTAACAAATAATATATGGAATTAAAAAAAAAAAAAAGAGGAAAATGGTCCGTTGGCTGCAGACGCGAGCTCCACCTCGTGGTGCCGGTTGGAATTAGTCGGCGCCAGCTGTGTAAGTGATATTGCCGAATCCAGTGCAATATTTATACTCAAAAATTGTTGAAACATTGCGAATCAGTGCAATATTTATACACCAAAAATGTTAAAACATTGACGAATCAGTGCAATATTTATACTCAAAAATTGTTGAAACATTGACGAATCAGTGCGATGTTTCTACCCAAATGTTAGAGTAAAAACTGTCTACACACTACGACGCTCTGACACTCCGTGTACTGTGTGATAATACTTTTTGGCGCGTGGTTTTCCGACCGACACGCTACTTCGTGGAATACAGCTGCGAACTTGCCTCATTTCCATTCAACAAATGTCAAAAAGTTAAGACCTCAGTGCGAGGTTTCCACCAAACTCTGATGAGTGGAATGGATCGGAAACGGAAGTGTCCCCATATTGGACATGACAGGGTGACAATGGACTTCCTGTCACCCATAATTAAACGTCATCTTCTCCCCCAGGTTTCCAGAATTCAGTTTTCCCTCATTAAATTAGACCACAAACCCTTTTTGTGTGCGAAGTCTTCTAGCGGAAATATGCATTATGCATGCCTGCCGTAACTTTGAAGACTACTTAGAGAAAATTCATTCTCTCTCCTTTGAAACAACATTAAAATATATTAAGAGAAGGGCATCTTCTTATCGTGAAACTGAAAGTTGCTGATGGCTTGTGCCATCTATCGAAATAAAGCTATTGGCACTTTCAGTTGCACGATAAGGAGATGTCATTTTCTTAATGTATCCACCTTATCCCAGTACAACTTCCTATTTGTACTTTTTTTTGCATTAAAATATATGTTTGATATATATATTGGCGAAAGGAGGAATCGATAAAATAGCACTCAATCTCTTTTTCTTCAGCCAACCATATATAGGCTTATTCTAAGGATAGCAATGGTCACATAACAGTTAATAAGACAATCCTATCTGGCCCAGTGTTACTGTCTATCACAAATTCTTATGAATCTATTGGAACATGCGCTTCTACAACGCCTATTTGCATCCTGGCATGACATGTTGCCATGGGCATCTTCCAAATACACGAAATCAATATTTGGTTAGGTATATTTATGTCTCTCTGGAAAACCTGCTAGTTGCAATTGATAGCCAGGACGCCTTTAATGGGGTTTTACTTTTCTATTTCCTTCTGGCTTGAAAGAGAGTATCGATAATAAGGTTTTGTGGAGATCACCCTGTACATCATATCTGCCGGCTTATGGACCGAAAGATCTGGAAGGCCATTTGCTACTAGGGTGTACATCATATCTATGTGTGTCCCTCCTATATACCATGTTTAATATGATTGATTAAGTCTTATTATGTTCTGCTTATCTCTCCATCATCCTGACATTTTGGACGATGTGCTGAGGATAGAAGATATTTTATTGGGAACTTTTGTCATTCAGGCCTATTAACTTCATCATTGGAGAACATCTGTAGATGGCGGGCATAGGTTAACCAGTGAAATTAAAATCCAAAAGGGTTTTGTATAGCGAAAGATGGTCACATCGTTTCTCAACTTGTTCCATCTGTCGTGACAAACACACGTTTAGGTATCCAACTTGTCAAGCCTGTAGACGTCCATCAGCTCGGCGTCACTCAAGTAATTCAATCGATACGGTCATCGCCTGATGCCCCATGTAGCGCACTCACGTCATCTACAGCTCCATTGACGTGGCTCTTACCACGTAGGTTTATCTATTGCTTCAGCCACCAAATTCTGCAGCGCTGGCAGAGGCGCCATGTTCTTTATACATAGTATGATGCATATATATAATTATATTTTTTTAATAGTGCAGACTGTGCACTTTGCATGTATTGACAAGATGTCTATAAAATTATTTTAATTGTCATTGTCTATTGCTTCAGGTTTCTACATCCTCAAGATCTCAGCAGATATGCAGCAGGTCTGGCTCTTCAGGTACGGTTTGAAATTAGGCTCCTTGTTTATTTTGCGTTCATTAAGGCAGGATATTCTCTCAGACAACCTGATTGCTGATTCATTCCATTTTTTCATCCTGTTCAGCTTCATTTTCAGTTCTTATTTTCGCATCCAAAGAAAATTCCATAATAAGGAAGCTCTTAAAAGAATCTCAACTAGTTAAGTTAGATTTTATTCATGTTAAAATTCAGTTGTAAATACCCACGCTGCGCACCTATGAATTTGTAAATATTTCTTGTAAGATATAGTCGATATTTTTAATTAAGCCCGTTGAAGAACGATTATCGCTTGAGAAGCTAGCATTTTAAAATAAAAAGAAACTCATTGTGAGGAAATATTTTGTAATTTTAAAGTTAGATTTGTTAGTGTTCAACAGGGTTTTGGCTAGGAACTTCTGTCTCACTGAATTTAGGGAATTTTATGTGAGGATTTAGAACAACTGTGACAGTGAGAGCATCTCTATACCAATTGTTACGTCATATAGAGGTTTGGAGGGTTCATCAAACTTTATTTCCTCCTTTAGAAGGTTAATCACGTGTCTTTAACGGGTTTCCATAATCAGAAAAAGGGTAAAAAAAGAGTGAAAAATGAATACTTTTCTGGCCGAGTGTCTCTTATTTTAAGAAATATGATGAATTACCGCGCGTATCTGTTATAAGATAATTCAAACTATTTTTGACGCTTTGATACTTTTTAGGATAAATCAATTTTCTACTGCCCTTACTGCGATGATAAAATAATTAGAGAGCATGTTCATCAGTAGTGAATTCTCCCAGCGACCACACCCAACCTATATCAACAAAATAATAAAATCAGAAGATAATATAATTAAAAAGGTCAAGTAATATATTTATATAAAAAAATAGACATTTCGACCAGTTGGAGTTTTTAATTTTCTCAACGTTTCGACAAAAATATTTTGTCTCTCTTCGTCAGGAGAAATAAATAAAAATATTTATCCTGACGAAGACAAAAGATTTTTGTCGAAACGTTGAGAAAATAAAAAACGCCAACTGGCCGAAGTGTCTATTTTTTATATAAATATGAATGTCGGCCAGGCAGCCTCTATCTTTACAATAACAAGTAATATATATTCCTTAATATCTCTAACTAAAAAGGCATATATTGGATCAAACTATAATTTATTTACAAATATTTCAGTTGGCTGAACGCCAACCTTTTTCACGGTATTATAACATATTAATGAGTTTGTTTTTGACATTAATATGTTATAATACCATGAAAAAGGTTCAGCCAACTGAAATATTGGTAAATGAATGATATTTTGATCCAATGTATGACGTTTTATATATCTTAAGGAATATATATTACTTTACCACTGTAATTATATTATCTTTTTATTTTTATTATCTTGAAGATATAGATTGCCTATAGCTGCTAGGAGAGTTCACCACTGATGAACCAGACCCTCCTAACATTTGATTATTGCAGTAAAGGCAGTAGAAAATTGGTTTATTTTAAAAGTATCAACGCATCAAATATAGTTTCACTCCCTTATAACAGATGACGCGGGTATGCATCATATTTCTTAAAATATTGTTAAATAAATTTGATCCCCCCAATATATTCCTTTTTATTATGATGCATTAGTGCGTCATCTGTTATCAAAGTTCGAAACTATTATAGACGCGTATGATTATCTTTAAAAATTAAACAATTACTACTGCCCTTACTGTAATGGAAAAAGGACCTTCCATTAATTTTCCATTGCAGTAAGGACAGTAGAAATTGTTTAATTTAAAAGAAAATCATACGCGTCTATAATAGTTTCGTATTTTGATATGCCTTTTTATATTATGATCATTAGCGCGCCATCTGTTATCAAAATTCGAAACTATTATAGACGCGTATGATTCTTTTTTTTTTAATGAACCATTTCTACTGTCCTTACTGCAATGTAAAAATTAATGGGAGGGCCTGGCACATCAGTAGTTAACCCATATATATTTATAAATATATGCAATTCTGCTGTCCTCAAAGCTTATATCCATAGTTCATTTAAAATACCCATTCAAAGAGTCTAGCATCAGTATCACTATAAAAGGAAGTTCGAAAAATGCAATATAACAGCGGTATGGTAGATTAAACTGGCAAAACTGCTGGGAGGGTTCACCACTGATGAGCCAGGCCCTCCCATTATTTTTTCCATTGCAATAAGGGCAGTAGAAATTGTTCATTTTTTAAAATAATCATACGCGTCTATAATAGTTTTGAATTTTGATATGACGTTTTAATTAAAGATCTATTTATGGATTGGTCTATTTTCAAAAGGATACCTTAAGATATTTCCAAAGGTTTCCCACAAACCGTCCGATTCAAATAATCGTTATCTATCAAGGGTGTATTTATTTCTTCCAAATCGTTGTGTTTGCCGAGGTTTGATTAAGCGACCCGAGAGAAAATTGGATTCCACCAAAATGAGTGAAACCAACGTGGGAAATTATTGGAGAGCAAAAGTAATTTAACATTCAACCCTGGCAATCAAACATTGAGGAATTCTCCAATTCTCTATCTAATGGTTTTATATTTGATCATTGTTATTGACATGTTTGTGTGAAGCAATCTTAATGTAATTTCGATTTTACTGATCGTTCTGACTGTTGTGATATGTTAAATAACATATGTTACGTGTTATATTTATTATCTATTGTTAACTATGCCATTTGTCAATTGTTTAAAAAAAAAAACTTATGTAAATTATTTCCTTTTTATCTATATCTTGTATAAAAGGAGATTACTAGATTGAATAAACATTCAGTTCAACTTGTAAGTCGGAGCGAGTCTTGTCCAGATAACACATAAACTTTACAACATGGCGCAGACGACAGGATAATTCCGGATTATGACAAGAAAAGTATCGAATTAAAACAGATTAATTCAACAGTGAGTAGAATGGAAGGAATCAAGCCGCCGGCAGAATTTGTCCCATACAGCAACGAGAAAAAATGGGAGACCTGGAGAGAGTCGTTTGAAATTTTTGCAATAGCGGTAAATTTAGAAAGCATGCCGCTGGTGCGTCAGCGAGCAATTTTGAAGCATATTGCTGGTGAGAAAACAGTGATGATATACAAGACATTTCACCTAAGTGAAAATGATACTTACCCAAGTTTAAAGGAAATGCTTGATATGTTAACGAACCATTTTAAGCCCTTCAAAAATACGATTCAAAGGAGAAATGCATTTTTTACCTGTGTACAAAAAGAAAGGCAAGGAATCATGGAATTTGTCACAGAATTAAAGCATCTGGCACAAGAATGTGAATTCGAGAATTTAACAGAATCTCTCATAAGGGATCGTCTTATAATTGGAATACTTGACCGAGAAGTGAAAAGAAAGTTGTTAGAAGATCCACAGTTGACACTACCAAGGGCAATTTCGATAGCTATGATCTCGGAGTCAACATGCTCACAAGTAGCATCGTTGAATGAGCAAAAAATGATTGAAAAAATTGAAAAACGTAATTGGGTGAAAGATAGAATTCGAATGGAAAATGCAGAAGCAGGACCAAGCGATATAAACCCGAGAAGAGAAAGAATAATAGAACCATGTAAGTGGTGTGGACAACGACACTAGTATGGAAAGTGTCCAGCATATGGGAAGAAATGTAATGCATGCGGAAAAACCAATCATTTCGCTGTAGTTTGCCGAACAAAACGTATAAGAAATCTCTTAGCGGAAAGTGAAGCTGAAGAATCCTATGACGAGATAAATCTAAATGAAGTTGTTGTAAAGACTGTTGGGTCGGACAAGTGGTCCGCGGTAATAATCATTAATGGCAAGAAGACCACGGTACATTTGGACACTGGCGCACAGATAAATGTGCTTCCTCATAAAGTAATAAACCAATGGTCATCAAGACCAGATATCAGACCCACGTCATTAAAGGCGTTCGCATATGGAAATACAGAATTGCCTATCGTCGGCAAATGCAATGTGCTATGCCAATATGGTGAAAAGAAAGGAATGTTTGAATTTATCGTAGCCGATGTAGAGGCGCAGACATTTATCACGGGCGATACTTGCGAGAAGCTTGAAATATTGAGGCGAATTAATCATATAAACACGGATGAAATGAAATTGTGTTCTGAAACTCAAAAAATCCTCGAACAATACCACGAAGTATTTCAAGGAGTAGGATTAATCAACTCGGAATGTAAGATTTACACAAAGCCTGAATATTCGGCTGTGCAAGTCCCTCCCAGGCGCATCCCTACAAGCCTCGGAGCCGAAGTTCAGTCTGAATTAGAAAAAATGGTGAAGCAAGGAATCGTTACAAAAATATATCATGAAACAGAGTGGTCTCATCCTATGGTCGTTGTAAAAAAAAAAATCTGGTCAAATCAGAATATGCCTGGATCCTCGTAAATTAAATGAGGCCCTTGTGGGAAGACATTTCCAGACTCCGGCTCCAGCTGAACAATTGCACGAGATAACTAAATCTAAGTATTATACCGTGTTAGACGTGAAATCAGCCTATTGGCATATTTCGGTTGCAAAGGAATGCAGAGATCTGTTGGTGATGACCACGCCATTTGGTAAATTCAGATATAACCGATTGCCATTTGGTTTGAAAATATCGGCACAAATTTTTGTTGAGAAAATGACGAATATCTTTAGGGATAGCTTTAAAAATATTACATATGTAGACGATTTGCTGATATATGCGGATACCATTCAAGAGCACAATAAAAAATTAAAGGGAATTCTAGAAAAAGCAAAAGAAGAAAAATATCAAATTTGATTTAACAAAGGCTCAAATATGTCTAACGAAGGTTCGTTTCTTGGGCCATTTGATATCACAAAATGGAATTGATCCAGAGCCAAATAAGATTGATAAATTAATTACCTTTAAAAGGCCAGAGGATAAAAAGTCACTTCAAAGAATCATGGGTCTTTATAATTACTTAGGAAAATTCATTCCAAATTTAGCTGCGTCCACATCCAATATAAGAGGAATATTAAGAAAGAATGTTATCTGGCATTGGGGGCCTAAACAGGATGGGGAATTCGATCATATTAAGGAATGCGTTAGGAATGCTCCTTCGTTGGCACATTTTGACAAAAGCAAGATGTTGATCTTGCAATGTGATGCCAGCAAAGATGCAATGGGAGCTGCTCTGCTACAGGAAGATCGACCTCTAGCATTCGCATCCGCGTCATTTAGCGACTCGCAGAAACAGTACTCTCAGATTGAGAAGGAGTTACTGAGTGTTTATTATGGATGCAAAAAGTTTTAATATCTATTATCAGGACACACTTTCGTTGTCCAGACGGATCACCAGCCTTTATTGCCTCTAGTCAAAAAACCGCTGAGTGATATATCTCCGCGTCTACAAAGATTAGTAATGAAGCTTATAGCATTTGACTTCAAATTGCAGTACAAACCAGGAAAATACTTGATTGTGGCTGATACCCTATCCAGGGATACTCACCCCATGGACGAACTACCAACGCCTTTTCTTGGGGACAAAAGAATGGTCAAGATGGTATGTGTTAATATATCGGACGAAAAACTGGTAACGATGCAGAAAGATACCCGAGAGGATCCTGCTTTAGTTAAAGTAATCGATTATGTGATTGAGGGGTGGCCAATATGCAAAAAAGACGTCGATGAGGATGCCAAAGTATTTTTCGATTTCAGACACCGTTTATATTTATGGAATGATCTATTATGTATAGGATCGGCCATAGTGATTCCGAAGACACAAAGGAATAATATGCTTAATTTGTTGCACCAATCGCACCAAGGGATATCTGCAATTCAGGGTTTGGCGCGAGAATCTTTGTTTTGGCCGAGAATGTCCATCGACATTGCTGAAAAAGTAAAAAATTGTGAAATTTGTCAAAAATATCCGAAATCAAAAATACGGCAGCCGTTAAAACCTTTCCCAGTTCCAGATTATCCATGGCAGACAGTATCATTGGACATATTTTATATTCAGAAAAAGCCCCATTTGTTAGTGGTCGACAGATATAGTGGCTACCCGGAGGTATTTGCATTGGACCCACCTACGGCGATTAATGTAAAAAATAAATTGAGAGAAACATTTGCACGATTCGGGATTCCGAAAACCATGATGTCCGACAATGGACCACCGTTTCGCTCAGAAATTATGACTGACTTCTGTATAAAATGGGGTATAAAACAGCTATTTTCAAGTCCACACCTTCATAGATCTAATGGTCTGGCCGAAAGAAACATTCAAACAATAAAAAAAAAATCAATTAATTAAATGTAGAGATGAAGGGTCCGACCCATATCTGGCTATTCTGGCATATAGGAATACACCAAAAAATGACCTACCTTCACCCGCACAGCTATGTTTATCGAGGAGCCTTCGATGTCAAATCCCCAGAATTACACCGCTATATAGACCGTATCAAACTAATTGGAGAAGTATAGAGAATGCCAAAAGAAAAAGACAGAGCTCAATGAAAGAGCATTATGACAGAAATAGTAAAAGCTATCCCAAGGTCAATGTAGGAGAGGATGCATGGTGTCAAATGCATCCAAGGGAGACATGGACACCGGTGAGGATTTCAGCGCAGGCTGATTCTCCTCAGAGCTTTGAAGTTGTGACACCATCGGGAAATAGGTTGATAAGAAATCAACAATTTATTAGGCCAAGGGATGGAGTCAACGAAAAAAAGGCAGTTGTCTTCAGAACCAATTACCGGCTCCCCAGAAGCTTAACATCCGCATTACGACAGTCCAACGATGGGCGAGTCATCCACAGCCCCGATACAGCGGTCAAGTGAAGAGACCAATATTGACCAGAGGGAAGGCGCGACTACATCCGCTGGGATTTCACCAGAACCATCCGGAAGGCCCCGGTTTTCAAGGTTTGGAAGAGAGTTAAGAAAACCACAAAGATTTTGTTTTTAAGCAGAGGGGAGGCATGTCAACGGCCTTTTGATTTGCCTGATCTGATTGTTGATGGTTCTCTAAATTCGTGACATTCTTTAATTGTTGTATTGTTGTAGCAGAGGGGAAACATGTTGTGATATGTTAAATAACATATGTTACGTGTTATATTTATTATCTATTGTTAACTATGCCATTTGTCAATTGTTTAAAAAAAAAAAAACTTATGTAAATTATTTCCTTTTTATCTCTATCTTGTATAAAAGGAGATTACTAGATTGAATAAACATTCAGTTCAACTTGTAAGTCGGAGCGAGTCTTGTCCAGATAACACATAAACTTTACAACACTGACAATAAAGAATTTCTTATTAAATAGTTAATGAAAATGTGTTTATATTCATCTCTTATATATATCTATTATATATAACAGATAATTTTTTATCTTGAATATATGAATTAATATTGCCACGTGGAAAATTAGGGAAGACCAACTTCGAGATGAGACAACAATTTATTTCTGACAAGAACAAACTATGAATGATAAACAAAAAATAAACAAAAGAGGGAAGTGTACAGAGTATAGCAAAATATAAACAGAAAAAATAATAATCTGCTAATAAAATAATAAATACTTTGTTACAATATGTTATAATACCTTTAAAAGGGTTGGCGTTTAGCCAACTGAACTATTGGTAAAATAAATTATATTTTAATTCAATATATGCCTTTTTAATTAAAGATTTATTTATGGATTGCTCTATTATAAAAAATATATTTTTTTGTGAAAAATTAGTACGAATGTGAAATTGTATTGGGATATGGTGAATAAATTAAGAAAAAGGATAAGAAGATACCTTTTTTTCTTTAGATAATTTATTATTTAAACAATATATTAATAATTTGAGTATTTTGTTGCTCAAAAGATATTTCGCTTATTGCCAATTATTATTATGCAAATAGGTTTGATTTGATCAATTCAAATTGCATCCTGACTTTTGACTTTTTCTAATTTTTCCATGTCGTGTTTTAAAAGTCTACAATATTTTCGATAGTTTTTTATTCGCCATATAGCCTGAATGAATATCAAAATTTAAAAATAACTGATATTATTATCAATTATAATAATTAAGAATATCAGGTGAACTGAGCAGAAGATACAATTTCTAGTTGACGTGAACGAGGTATCATCATTGGTCAATGTGGTCAAATCGCCTCGTGGCACGTTACGTCAATCACTCTGACGTCACCATCCGATTGTGTTGAGAGCAGTGAAGATAATATGGTACCTACATTTGGTGAACCGGCGTCTCTGGATGCTATGGATTGACGTGTAGGGAGGTTGAACCACATTGTATATAAATCCCATGTTGACCTGGGCCATTATATAGGCTAATATTATGGATCCTCAAGAACCATATCATTTCGTCTTGCGAATCAGCACCCTTTGCCTGTCCTGCCATTTATCCCTCTATACAAGCGTATAACCATGTACATTACCAGACACATACAAAGTCTATATATCTCCAGGTACGCTACCAGATAGGTCCAAATTCTAGATTTCCACGTGTATACACAACCAGACATGTCTAAAACGCCGACTAAATGTTTGCCCCAATTGTCAGTTATATCTCCAGATACGCCACCAGAATATTATCCTGAGTGACTCACCTCCCCGGGGACGGTCCGTTCCAGGAAATAGCGCGCCACGTGTTCCGGCAGTATGTTATGTAGGAGCTGAGTGTTATGAGTCCGTAGGTCCCTCATGTCTCTCAAGTCCGTCTCGGCCTGGTTCTTCCACAGCAGGTCCAGCCGAGCCGTGGTCTCCATCTGTACACCCCTCGTCAAGCCATCCACCAATCCTGCTGGGAGCCACTCACCAGCCGGGAATAGTACGCTGCGACACAGAAGAACAGCACTAGGAGAATACAAGTTCGTAGTCGTAGCGATTCCTGGGTGTTTCTGCACAACACTTGTCAACCTGGGTCTATATTTCACACATATTCATTCTATGCTAACGATAGTGACCCAGATATCTATATATATATAAATGAATGTTTGTATGTTTGTTTGTTTGTTTGTATGTCCTGTATACAAATTCGCAGTAGTTCACTAATTCAAACCAAAATTTCCATACATAGGTAAAAATACGGGGAAGACGATAGGCTATTTTTTTAAAAATATATAAATCAATTATTAAAACTATATATTCAAATTATTTTACTTAGCTCGAGAGCAGCGCCTCTAGCGGTGAAGATGGGAGGTAATATCAGCTGACCTAATGTACATGTAAAGTTTGGAGCGGGACGTTTCACAAGAGTGACATCCATGGCGCCAATTTATAATTGTAACGAATAGTGTTTGAATAAAACATTTGATCGGGTAAACCCGGGCGTTGCCCGGGTCATTCGTCTAGTATTCCATATAGTCTGCCTGATAACAACTCTCTTCATTTGGTTTTAGATTTGCTCGTCGAAGAGCTGATTTTCCTCGAAAGCTTCCAACACCTCAAAATAAAGGAACTATTTGCCCTAAATTTTACTAATTGGACATATTTATTCAATATTATCTTAGAAATTTATATCATTCCACGATACTGTAGATTTCGGATGCTATCCCTAATACTTCTGTCATACAGCCAGGCAAGAAAATCTGCCCGTATACAATCCGGCATTTTTCCCTATCTTGTTGATCGCTATCATATTGTTTCCCTTTCTTACATTCACTATTTTATTCAATTTTGTGTCAGTGTTTCTTCCTAATGTAAAGGATGATTACACTGGTCTACATTGAAAAACATGTTTTCGATAATATATCAGTTTCTGACTTAATTTGAGGTGCTGATCACGAATATAAGGGTTAGGTTTTATGCATCTCATCAATATCTAGAGATATAACATACCTATTTAGGCCACAATGTGGTACATCAGTCCATATGAGTGGTACGAAAAACACATTGAACGCAAATTAAAAACTGAGAACGTCATACTAAAATGTACTTCATTTACTGTAGTATAAGAAACCCGAATCTATACACAAAAAAATGTAATAGATTATAGATGAACCTACAATTGTAATAATTAGGTGATGTATATACTAATTCATACAAACGTTGTCTACCAAATCTGAAACTTATCCATACCATATTGAAATACTCTAGCGAGTCAGTCAACATCATAAATGTACGGTGTGGTATCCAGATTAGGACTAACGACCCTAAGAACTCCGTCATAACACAGCCAAAAAACAAATTGGGGAATGACTGATCAAATAGCACATTCTGATAGCTTTGTAAGTAATAATAATAGCCGTTAAACTTTATCAATGTTGGTCTCTTTTCCCATGATGTTGTGGTATGTAAATTATAGCATACAACAGAAATATTTTATTTGAATATTCTTTAAGTATTCTTTATTCTATAACATAATTAGATAAGAGGCACGAACCTTTAAACATTGACGATTTTGTCACGAAATTGAAAACATATTTACAAGTTTCCTTCGAATTCGAATGGGATTATCATCAGCCTAAATTCTGACAACCAAATATCTCAAAAATCCAAATTATAAAATCTAAATCTCGAAAGTGACGGAGTTCCGACAGACTCAAATCTTGACATTGTCAAAATCCAACACAAGTAATTAGATCAATATAACTTTTAGCATCTAGAAAAAATATGTTTACTAGTTGGAAGAATGTTCATGAATTGTTATATTTTACATCAACCTAATAATATTCTCTCTTATTTTTTAACTTAATATGTTTAGATTTTGACCCGGACTCCTAGAGAGGAGGTGTAAATATCAAACAGACTAACCCAGTGTCTAGACAAGCCTGCTCGCCGACCAACAGAGGGCCTCCAGCCACCAGGCCCAGGAAGAAGGCGAGCATGGCCGCGAGAGTCCCCAACTTCAGCAAGAACTGCAGCTTGAGGAACGCCACCGCCGAAGAAGCGACCAGAACCCAGCTCAGGACGGCGTACTGCGGGGTCCTGCACGCAGCGACTGATCCTGCAGCTGAGGCTCCACTCATGGCAGCGAGCAGAGCTACAACAGCTGCACTCCGGGCCGAGCGCCTCCATTGCTGCATCTTCTTCGCGGTCCCCAAGGCCCCCAGTAGTAGGGCTGACACGGCCCCCAACCCTGCAGCTGAAGCCACGGACCGCGGGGCTCCCACTAGCTGCACAGCGACCACGGCGCCCCAGATAGCCGCAGCACAAGCGACATTCGACCGGAAAGACACGTCTGGTATCTTGTTAAACTACAACACACAAACTTGTTTTTAGGATCAAAATACAACTTCTTTAGCATATAGCATCACAACAAAACAGACGCAGAAGTCCAACCCTTCCTCTACATGTCGGGCGGAAGAAGCAGCACAAGTAAGGGACTCTCCTGTAGGGCAAAGTACGGTGTCGTGAGCCCCGAACCGCTACGGTAACCGTGAACAGGGAACTCTGAAATGTGGCTGACTAACGGGGCAATGGAACCCCCCCTTTCCATGGAGCTTACTTCATGGATAAGACATCACCACCACCACAAAATAGACGCAAATGCCAGCTTTGCTACGCTGTAGAGGTTAATCCAAATCTGACTAAAAAGAAACTATAAATCGAGTTAGGTGATCTGATAAAGGATATTCCATTCTGCCTATCTCATCATTTGTTGATACATGGGACTTCCAGAGGTGTGTTTGCAAAAGCCATGTGAATGTATGCTTATAAAATATGAGACAGTCATAAAGTTGGGACATATGATGCATATTGCTAATATACATATGGTCATTTAAACTAACAACCCCATATTGTATATAACTTATAACAAGATTTTCATGTTGTATAATAGAAACACATCTGTAAATGATTATACGCATGATTGACATGTGTCATTACATCAGCATATGTATTGTACTTTGTACAAACTGAGGACGAATAAATAAAACTCTGTAATAGAGTAAGAGTTGAGCTAAGGAGATGGAAGTCACAAAACAACAAGGTCTAAAGATAGATTGGAAACTGTCAGGACGGCGCAAGTTTAGAATTTCACCAGACGATCCACGCTCCCTCTCACATCTGGTGAAATGCAAAACCCCCTTTCTCAGAAAAGGTATATAAAACCCGTCCTAGCTAAAAATACAGTTAGTTCACCATCTGCGTCAGCGCTCGTCGGTTGTACCCCAGGTCCATCTCATCCATCATGTAGACCAGTAAGAAATTTTCTATCTCTCCATCTTTCGCTTCTAGCTCAACTTTTATCTGTTCACGGAACTTTCTTAGTGCAACTGTGTCTTCGTTTTTTGTGTATGGACATTCCCAAGCCTTCCACTCTGCCTCGACAACGACTGCCTGTACTCTGTGAGAACTTTTAAAGGTCTTACAAGGTGCAGAGAGGTACTGGAAAACTCCCGTCCTGACTGTTCCTCTCGGTTAACACAGCATTGTTTAAGTCTACTGGATACCTCACCACAACACATTACAGATAGTCGACAGGATTCTACAAGAGGCTACCAGATCTCACCACATACATATATTTATAACCCTATCTCACTCTCCAATTATAATTATGTTTATTATATACGAGGGATGTTAGATAAGTAAGGTAAAAGATAAATAAAGAAAACTTTTTTTATGGAAAATGATTTTTTTTATTTTTCAACATAGTCCCTATTCATCTCCATACACCTAGTTCAGCTATGTTCTGTTTTTTTTTTATCCCCTTGGAAATTTTTACGTTTCAGGGCCCTCAGGGTATCCATTTACATCGTTGATAATCTCCTAATTTGATTTATATTTCCTTCCTTCCCAGACATTTATTTAGATTTGAGAAAATAGGAATAAATCAAATGGGGCCAAATCTGGGGAATAAGATGGATGAGGGACCAATTGGAAACCTAATTCGAACAATTTGGCAGCTGCTACATTAAACCTATGGGGAGGAGCATTATCATCGTGAAAAAAAATCACCTTTTTTCTGAGCCAATCTCGGACGTTTTTCACAGAAATTCTTCTTTAATCGATTCAGATGTTTTTCATAATACTTTCATGTTGTTGTTTTTTCTATTTTAAAGTAGTAAATTATAATTATTCATTTGGAATTCCCAAAAGACAGTGGCCATCACCTTTTAAGGCTGACACAACAATCTTCGTCTTCTTTGGAGCCTTTTCACCCGGACCTGTCCACTGCTTTGACTGCTGTTTGGACTCTGGTGTGTAGTTTTGTATCCAGGACTCGTCTAGCGTCACAAAGCGACACTAATAGTTCCAAGGATTAAGAGCGATCAATGATAAACACTGCTGGGAAATGTCTGTCCGCTGCGTTTTTGGTTGATCGTAAGCAATCGCGGCACCCATCTAACACACAGCTTCTTCATCTGTATTTTACATGAAGGATATAGTGCAGTCTGTCTAATGAGATACCTGTGGTCCCAGCTTTCTCACATATCTTCACTCGTCGATCTTCCATAACGATGCGATGGATTTTTAATACCATTTTTGGCGTGGTTATATCCGTAGGCTGCCTAGAATGTGGTTCATCTTGTGTTGATTTTCGGCCACGTTTAAATTCATTCATTCAGTAATAAAAGGTCTTATATCATGAGGCTGAGTCTCCATTAACTTCCTTTACCTCGGTTTTAATTTTGGAAGCCGACCAACGTTCAAAAAAATGTTTGATAACAGCTTGAAATGAATTTTTATCCATTTTGGAATCAATCGCTGCGGTGCGACCTCGAAACATCATACTTTTCCGAGGGGATATAAATCAGCACATCACTGGACCAGGTGTGTGGCGAGGAATAGGGACTATGTTAAAAAATAAAACATGATTTTCCAAAAACAAATTTTATTTATTTATTTTTTAACCTTACTTATCGAACAGGCCTCATAAATATAATTTTGAAAAAACAATAGAAAAAATAAATAAAAGATAAGTGGGTCAGGTGTTGATATTAAAAATAAATAAAGCATATCCTGACCACGAGCACATGTGCTTTTTAGATGGGAGGGCGCCATCTAGTGGAGCAAGTTAAATAAACGTTTAGTTTATATTTGCTCCACTAGATGGCGCTCTGCCATCTAAAAGCACATGTGCTTGTGGTCAGGATATGCTTTATTTATTTTTAAATAAAATTATATGAGAGAGATTGGGTAAATACATAATAATAAAAGTTATTGCGAGACATGCAAAATATAATTATATTAATAAGGTTTTTTTCCTGTTCCTGTTCCAAAATAACTTTATTAGGTACCTCTCTAAAAAGAGCAACCTATCTTATGTTATTTACAATGAGATATATGAACAGGTTCTTCACAGAAAACAGTGTACAATGCGGGATTAGATCCCAGTTCATGGCTGTCGGGAATCGAGGATTTTAACCAGTCGTCCACCGACTTATATACGTTTTTTTTAATTGATATTTCTATCTATCCCAATTTATACGTAAATTGTATTTTAGTGCTTAAAGTCTTTAGCTTTCGAATATATTTTAAATGAATAAAAAACTGATAAAATGTATTAAGAAAATATCTTATAGAAAACTCTTTTATATTAGTTTTAAATTTTATTAACAGCGAGAAATTTGTAAAAGATCAAATTAAATGATAAAAAAACACAAAGAATAATAGAATTAGATACTTTTAGTTTCTAAAGAAATAAGGGTTACCGGCGACGAGGGGTTGAAAAAAACTGGCGCTATTTTATTATGAACAAAAAGTAATTTAATAATTTTAAAAATGAATGAATTATGTTTGACGTATGCACTGTGGAATCTGTGACCATTGGACATGTGTCGGACCTGAAGGCTGTTGTTGGGTTATGTTGCTGCCTGTATTATAGGAGCTCCATCGAATATTCCTTTCTTTCTGTGGTGAGAATCTGTATAAGACCGGTGGTCTTAATAAAGTTGTGTATGTGTATTCTGTCTGTAAAGACGCTATCTAGATCTCTGGAAGGGAATCGATTTCACAGAATTTAAAAATATATTAAACATCTAAAAACAATATTTAGAGATATATAAAGTTACAAAATCTATATTTTTATTTATAATAATTTTTACAATAATTAAAATAATAAATGAACTATATCGAAGTATTTGTTTTTATATAACTGTTAATCCTTTAACCATCTCTCTTTAACTTAAGATGCAATGTACAATAAATTTTATATGTTAACTTATGCAACAATAATTTTAAAAAATCATAATATTTTTTCCATGCCTGTAAATAATATAACGGTTATTATACATTATATACTTTCAATCTGTTTAATAACATACACAGCGCTATGTTTAACCCACAGTAACTTATTTTATAGAAGAAATTATATTAGTCCGCCCTAGACTGACGAGAGCCATTAGCTCGAAACCATGGTCTCTAGGTGGACGCTTCTCAGTTTGCCAAAGCTGGTGTTGTGGCTTTGTCGCCGACCCGAGGCCGCTAGATGCGGCGACGGTCAATAGATGACGTCTGGTTTTGACGTTTATTTTGACGGGAGAGGCGACCTATGCTTCTATAGAATAAATTATATAAAAAGAGAAGAGTTTATGGGATTTTCCCACCTCTATATAAATAAATCAATGTATAACATTATGGAAGTTTTACCCTTTATAATGTATATCGGTATTCAGACAATAACTCTGAAAGACATTTATTATACAATGACCTTTGTAGACATCAACATTACCATAACTATATTATAATATTATAAACTCAAAAGGAGCTTCTTCTATAGAACATGTTTATTTTGTTAGCTTTCGGACGACATCGTTCTTCGACGGGCGTAAAGACAAGGTGAGATGCGTGCAATTATATAAACGTACATTGAGAGCCAAAATATATAGAAATTTGTAACTCAGGTAGAATTACAAATTGAGAAATAAACCAGTTATGTAAATCCTTGTATTAGAGTAGGGTAAACAATCACCTTGACACAATGTCCTCTTACAATGACCTTTATTGAAGACACACGAGATAACCAAGAGTGAACAAAATTGTTTCTGTGTTCTTCTTAAAAAAAAAAAAAGCAGACAACCAACGACAATAAAGACTTTCTACTTCTTTAAGTTGTGCCATGAATGTATGTTTAGACTAAAAAAGTTGAGATTTTTAAAGCATATTGCCATATAGAAAATTAGGAAAGACAAACTTCAGGATGACACTGCAATTTATTTAAGGCAATAAAAAACTATGATTGATATAAAAAAAAAATAAGAAATTAAGGGAAATTTACAGAGTAGCATAATATAAACATCAAAAATAATACTCTGTTAATAAAATAATACTTTTCTACAATATTTTAGAATTGATAGTTTTTTTTTTTTGCTTATCCCTAGTACACGTGGTACAGGACACGATAATCATGGTGGGTGAAAATCGGCGACTGCTTATTACTTGCACTCGCTGGTGGGGTTGGACTTTTGCAAGAATCGGGGGCCATTGGAGCATTTTTTTTTTTATTAGAAAAAAGTGCCCAAATCGAACCCGGGTCGTAGCGGTCATAAACCAACGGTTTAGACCATCATTCCACCAACCCCCCCAGATAGTACTACATTTAAGTGGAATATATAATGGTAACCACGATCTAACCATACTTTTATTTAAAGATGCAATACTTACCTTCATCTCAAGTTCTTCCGACTTGAAGGCCAGATTGAACCAATAAGAGAACTCCTTGCGCATCTTGTTGTTGTTTTCTATCTCGATCGTCTGCTCCAGCAGGTCGTCCACTATGGCTTCCTGTCGGCTGACCTGGCGAGAGGCAGGCTGTCGGACATTGGGCGGGTCCTCTTCGTCGATGGAGTCCCTCAATCCATGTAGCTGTCGCCATAGCTACAGCTCGGTCCATCTACACCTGATCGGCCATACTTACATTTTCAAATGGAATCTCTGGAGTCCATTCCCCCGTAGCATCTTCTTCTGAGTGCATATTGCAGTTGGAGATCTTCACCATGTTCCTGGTCTGGAATAACATATTAGTGATGACCATCTAAAGATAACATTTATAAAATATACTCAAATATTATGTCTTATGCATACGGATATGGAACGCTTCTCGATTATGCGTGTCATCCTTGCGCAGGGCCATGCTAATCTTCTCTGTATCGTTCCAATTTTAGTATATGTGCCTCTGAACAAGCGGATATAGTACACTCATAGACAAAACTTAAGGAAGTTGTACCTTTTAGCATGTATATCAGAATTCAGACAATAACTCTGATATTTGATACACAGTGACCTTTATTGAAGACACACGAGATAACCAAGTGTGAACAAAATTGCCTCTGTCTCCTTCAAAAATAAATAGACGACCGCAGGGGACATCAAACTTTCTACTTTCTTAAGTTTTGCCCATGAGTGTAAACGTATTGAAACTTGCATGGTAAAATGATTAAATTGAATTTATTCATTTTGTTTATTAAACTTGAGATTTTAACAAATTAATGCGCCATGAAAATACTGTTCCTATAAGTATTCGAATTTCAAAAATAGTATCTATAAAGTTAAAAATAAGATGGATGCATGGATACAAGCCCCTTGCCCAATTACACGACTAAAAGCATGAAAATATTTGTAGGCAACATTAGAACCACATCATTAGCATTAATAGCAATAAAAATTGTTAAAGAAGAAATGATTTGATAATATATTTTATTGTCGACTACCTTCTCTTCATATGCCCGCCTACTACCTTAAAAGTTCCAAACAGCCATCCTACTAGGATAAGTATATTTACTTCTGAAGATCTGCAGAACATTCACAAGTACAAATCAGCCTGATGACATCTGATAAACTGAATGTCCACCATTAAACATGTCAACCCGGGTAGTTGGTGACTTTAGTACGTGGCTCCAGGAATCCGGTTAACCTCAAGAGAAATACCACATTTTGATCTTAACCAAAAGAAAGAGAGAGAAATATATAGAATTGTCGTCTAGTCATGCTGATGCCATTAAAAAGAACTCTAACATCCTTCAATATCCAACGCCTTATATATACGTTACAATACCTATACGAATAATTCTACTTATTGTGAATATCTTTTAACCTCATATAACTACTGTTCTTGTGACAGTTTGTTTATTTGCATAAAATTCAAGATGTATTTTAGAGAGAGATGGAATAAAGACAATGAATATTACTAGAAGCCTAATTTTCGTAAGGATTTGAATCCGCTACAATGTTTAATATAACCTTTGCCATGAGTAGTGAATAGAAGTTTCCGATTCCTTATCTATTTTGTAGGGTTAGAATTAAACATATAGAAGTTTGTATATATATTCAAAGGCAATTATAAAGCTATTATGTAATATATAGAAAAATATTTTACTAAATTTTTTCAACACCTATTAGTTACAAAAACTCACTTTTATACCTTTCGCTTTCCTTCCATATCTCAATTTAAATGGTAATTGGTCCGATTAAAAACCAGAATCGGAATTCTAATAAGTATGAAAGCAACCTTTATCAAATTTTCCGAACGTTCGTTCAACTCTTTTCTAGGTTTACCTTTAATAAATTCAAGTTCTCTACCAAAAGAAACTGATACGTGCCTAATCAAATATTTGCTACCTGTGTAGTCATGTTGTTTGCTTGCAGATCAAGTAACTCCTTCCCTTACTAACTCACGATAAGTATAAACTTCTTCATTTCAATCCAAGAGTCGATAGAATGACAGAATGATTTTGTAAGATTACATAGAAGACCAACGTAAGAAGAAACTCGGAGCTGTGCTATTCACCCGACAGCTATAAGAATCAATCCTGTATCGACCATTGGACAGCTGGAGGCTGTTTACCAGACTGTCCCTCGTTAGGAGTGGACATCTCATAATTTATTGTCGCCACTGACAACGTATTTTCTCACACCTTTTCTCTAGCGCTATGTATGTATT
>CP092882.1:58109721-58353921 GCA_030710605.1 Cordylochernes scorpioides
TTAGAAGAGATGAAAAAACGTTTGAAATTATTGTTGGATACTTCATAGTATTCCTGTAATTTTCTTTCATTATAGTAAGCAATTTATTTACTGTTTGATAAATTAAAGCTATTGTAGACTATTTCATTTTTCAATATGTTGGATTCTATGTAATCTGTGAGTTTTGGTATTTCTGTTAGTATATGTGTACAGTTTGACGATGTTGTGATATAGGCCTGTATGCAGTGTTTTAGAATATTATACTGCAGGGAATTTAGTTTTTCTTTGGCTACTTTCTTATAAATGGAAATCATATTGTTTGACCACATGTTATTGTGCTTCGGAATATTGACTTGTATAAAGTTCATTTTCGTCTTCATTCTAGACCCCATGCTTTCTTTATTAAACTGGGTAGCTAGCCGCTAGCTCTAGTAGTTTTGTCGATGATATCATTAATGTGTGGCATAAAGTCCAGCTTGTTCCTGCTTCGATGATTTTTCAAGGTCAATCCCAAGATCTTAAGGGTTTCAACATGTCTAGCTATATTGCTATTAAAGATTTTTGTATCATTTATGCAATTATATAAATATAATATTTTCGTTTTATCCTTTGGTATCTGTAATTAACTGCTTTCACACCAGGTATTAATTTTACTAAGTAAATTTTTAATTGCTGTCTTTGATTCGCCATGGCTTTTGTTCCATCATATTATAGTCAATACTGTTATCATCCAGATTAATGTTTATAACAATTCTTCAATCAGTATGTTCCATAATGTGGGAGATAGTGGTTCTCCCTGTGGACATCCTTTAGTTAGTTTTTTAGTGATTTTCATAGAGGAAGAATATTTGAAATTTACTGTTCTGTTGTTAAAGAATGATTGTGTTATTATAATATGTTGTTTATGTTTTCCCGTTTTTTTTTTCAGGCTGACACTAATTTATGAGTTTCTTCTTTATAAATAGACTTTAATTGTCAATTTAGTTTTAACATTTTTCGCAACGTTCTCCAGTATTGATTTTGAAGTAGATAAAAGTTATTATATAAATAAAAATTATATTTATATATAAATATAAAGGAACAGATTTACAAAATAAAATAATAACTTATAACAATAGTAAACAAAGAAATACGTATCTTTATTATCACGGTTAGCGCCTATTTTATTGTGATCTTACATAATACCCTGTGGGAACAATTAATTAATTACACTTGAAATATATGATGGTGGGGTCTTGTCCATGGAACATACAAGGTATGTCCCATAAGTTCCCGGACTGGGTCCATAAAAAAAAAAGGTAAGATTTTTTTAATTTTTTTCTATTAAAACTTTTCAAAGTAATCCCCCCTTGCTTCAACGCACCAGCGCCATCGTTTCTCCCAATTGTCGAAACAGTTTTTATAGGCCTCTTTTGGAATGCTCTTCAATGCCAGCAGCGATTTTTCTATTATGTCTTCCCTGGTGTCAAAATGTCTTCCTTTTAGAACTGCTTTGAGTTTGGGGAACAGGAAAAAGTCATTTGGTGCGATGTCTGGGGAATAGGGTGGTTGAGGTAGGATTTCTGTTCCGTTTTTCGCCAAAAAACTCGTCACCAAGTGCGCTGTGTGAGGGCGGGCATTGTCATGGTGTAGGATCCAGTCACCATTAGTCCATTTTTCTGGCCTTTTTTTTCGAATCGCTTCCCTTAGACGGCGAAGAATGCTCAAATACATTTCCTTAATAACTGTTTGGCCTGCAGGAAGATACTCGTGATGAACAATGCCCTTGTTATCCAAAAAAGCGACCAGCAACACCTTGTTTCTGGATTTCAATATCCTGGATTTTTTGGGTCTAGGCTCACCCTGACCTCTCCACTCGGCAGATTGACGCTTGGTTTCAGGGTCATAGCCATAGACCCATGTCTCGTCGCCTGTGATTATCTTGTCTTTCCATTCCGGATCCGTTCTTGTCATTTCCAGCATGTCCTCACAGGTTACAAGCCGACATAGTTTTTGCTCATTAGTGAGGAATCTTGGGATGAATTTTGCAGGAGTCTTTTTGAGCCTCAAATCTTCGGTTAAGATCCTTCCAATCGTTGTTTTAGAGATGCCTGTGTCTTGCTCTAGCTCCAGCAAAATGGTTCGAGGATTTTCTTTTATCAAATCGGTGATTTTTTTGCACCTTTTCATCAGTCCTTTGAAATGTTGGGCGTCCTTGACGAGGATCATCTTCAATGGAAATTCTGCCAGCTTTAAATCTAGAATGCCATTCAAAAACAGTTGTTCTGGGCCGTTATTGGGGAATGCTTTATTAAGCATTTCAAAAGTGTCGGTTGCTGATATTTGAAGTTTCACACAAAATTCTATGCAAATCCTCTGCTTCAATTTTTGTTCCATCGTAAAATCGCCGCAGCGCAAGGTGTAACCTTTAAATAAATTAGAATAACTTTGGCGCGCGCGCACGTACCGCCTCGATATTGGTACCACCGTGTTGCCAGATATTTTTTCTATAATAAACTGTCAAATTTATTTACATTTTTCATTTATTTATTTTTTTATGGACCCAGTCCGGGAATTTATGGGACATACCTTGTATTAGATCGGTCCGTGCACAGTGATCACAATACCGGCCAACTGAGATGCCTTATCCCTAACTTGAAATATATATACAATAATTAGTATCATTTTTTTAAAATAGAGATAAAAAAACCCTCTATATATTATTTCCTTAATACCTAATAAACTTTTGTAGTTATAATATTACTGGTACGCGAAATATTTTTGCCAAAATTTACCCGCCTCTCCGATGGTAAAATCTAAAGATTATATTTCATTCGAAAACTCTAGATGTTTCAAAGCATTATTTTTGGACCAATACTCTTCTTTTTCTTCTTTCTTATCTCCACTCAATCATATTAGGGTATCAGGTTATGACCCTTGATGGTGTCTGTTTGACAACCATCATGACTGGGTGAAGTAGAATGCGTCTGCCTTTGTCATCAAGACTGGGAGCACTACTCAGTAGCAGGCCGACTTAGCTCCAAAAGAAATGGCCGCCTCTGACATGAGGAACAGACGCCATGTGCAGCTGCTCCTTACATGGAGTACAAACGCTGCTCATCCTGTATCCCTGGATTAGGAGCCCTTACAGGGTACTATCAGCCGGGCCAGCTGAGCCCAGGTTTTTTAGTGAGCTTGTTACTGCTCCCCCTCCTCCTTTTTCATCCGGGCTTGGGACCGGCAAAGGCAGAGTTTGACCAATACTTATAATCTAAAGTTTCTTCTTTCTCCTGAGGGGCCATATCATTTAATAATATATTGTTCTAATCTGTGGAGGTGATATTCAAGACTCGAAACATCTACTTCTGGAATGTCCAGTTTTTCGGGATTATAGGAAAAGAAAATTTGGTGGCATCGGACAGCTACATGAATTTGTAGATGATAAAAAAACATATAAAAATTTAATCAATTTTTTAGATATATATACAACTATCTTTTGGACTGGGAAAGAGAAGGAAGGAAATTTTGAGGGAATTACTTTTGTATGTTTTTCTCCTTGACCTATTTTCTTTGGATAATTGTGTAAAATAATTGAATCGTATAAGCTTGTATATAACCAATTTGATATGATGTAAAGAAATGTATTGACGCAAATATCCAGAGTTTGAGATATCGCGTGGAGTTAAGGCTTTGTACATTTTCTATAAAATTTTCAAAATTTAAATTAGCATTACTCGCGTTATAATTTTTGATTTGTATTCTAAAAGAATTCCTAGTATTTCATAAATATATATCCTATATTGTTTTATTATTTTTATTCAAATATTTATTTATTTATTTCAATTTAAAGCGCTATATCCCCCTAAGGACACTTGCGCTGTCATACATGTATGCCTTTACATTTGTCAATACATATATATACAATAATTTTAGGTCGTGAATAGAATAGTCATATGATATTAAAAGGAGAAAGAGAGGCAAAAAAAATTATTCAAATATAGTTACCGTTTATGTGTTAGAATAATATTAAAATTTTTAAATGAACTCAAATCTTTCTAGTTTTACATTTTTATTAGTTTTTCTTTTACATCAACAACACAAAAAACCTAAAAAAGCTAACTTTTTCTATTTCAGTCAAATTTTAAATTCATTTTTGTCACTGCCTATTTATATTAAATTCTAAATTAAATTTCCTAAACATTAGGGATATAAGGCGTGTAATCTTGACAACTGGTTTTCAATTACAGTACAACCTCCCTGTAAAGGACACCTAATTGCAGAGCCAAAGTGTTCTTTAGAGAGAGGTGTCCTCTTACTGGAGAGTTACTAAATAGCAAAAATGGTAATTTTGCAAATGAAAACTGTCCTTTGTAGAGAGGTGGCCTCTAGCGTGAGTGTCCGCTAAAGGGAGGTTCTACTGTATTTAAATCGGCTGATTCTAATTACTCGATAATATTTGATAATTATCTAATGATTTTTACTTTAGGAAAGAATTAAACAAAGAAATTCCAGTAAAGTTTATAAGAGAAAACATGAATTATATTTTCTCCCTCTCTGCATTTTGAAAATATAAACTATTTTTAGGACACCCGTTTCTTTATAAAATAAATCCAACAAAACAATTTTCAACTGGCCTTACTGACCGAACTTTGGGAGACATCGATTGTTCCCAAATTTAACTCTCTTACACCAACTACTTTGTTTATACAAATTTTATAAAACTCTGTCACTTGATACGTGTAAATCTGTAAATATTTAATACTAAGTGTTAGTATGTTTTGTTTTTTTCTTCTGTAATAGGTGCAAATACTCCAATAATGCCCCTTGTTGGATAATTAATACACTCAAGAACAAAACTAAAGAAAGTTGTACCTTTTTACATGTATATCGAGATTGAGGCAATAACTCTGAAATATATTTGATGTACGGTGACCTTTATTGAAGACACACGAGATAACCAAGTGTCAACAAAATTTCCTCTGTTTCCTTAAAAAAAAAACATAACCGGCGTTATCTAAAACTTTCCACTTCTTTAAGTTTTGTCTATGAGTGTAAAATAAAAAAAAAATTCTCTCTCTCTCTCTCTTCTTTTTTTTCATACATTTATCATTATATAATCATATTTATTCATATTTATATTTATTCTGTATTTAACCTTATATAATCTTATATGGACTTTGAAATAAAGTAGTGTTAATCTCAATCTCTCTTTTTTTATAAATAAAAATATATATAGGTTTTTTTTTTTTTTTAAATAGAGCAATCCATAACAAAATCTTTAAATAAAAAGGCATATATTGGATCAAAATATCATTCATTTTACCAATATATATATATATATATATATATCCTTACTCCAATAATAATAAATATTGGAAAACACCCTCTAGCGCATTGTTTCAATTTATATTCTAGCACATGATATGTTTGTAATTTGTGTTGTTGCTTTCGTGTCCAAAGGAGAGCCTCAGATGTCCATCACAGAAGCAGCAATGTCCACTATCTTGGGTGTGTAAAGCTGTTGCTCTGGGTCCATGTCAATTTTCTGCAAGGCTGCGGCCATTGCTGGGCATGAGAATATATGAGTAGGTGTTAGTTCCACACCAGGAGAGTTGTTGTATGTCATATAGGTTCTTGTGCCATCTGGATGTATTGTCATTCCTTTGTAGTTATTTGTTCTGAGTCTTGTTATAGTTTTTGTCAGTTTTCTCTCAGAGTTTATTTCGCATGTTTGACCTTTTATTATTTTTTGTTTGTAATTTATCAAAATATGATTATAGTTTATTATATAGCCAAATATATTATAGTTGTATTAGCCACCCCACACACACCCTACCTAACAATGGTAAAATCGACACAAGAATTTAGTAAGCCATAAATGTAACGGCAGCTGGCATGCCTATATACACTGCGTGACATTGAAAATGGAACACCAAGAATTAGTGGCCAGAAAATTATGCAAATTTCAGGGTAGACGCGCCTAACCGAGTTATGCAAATGATGTAAAATGCGCAGCTCTCGTGCGCACATGGAGTAAGATATAAGGGAAGGAACTTGCAGAAAGGACAGTATTCGTGTCGTTATTTCTTCAAGGAAAATCATTGTAGAAATTTTGTTCTTGTGTCAAAAGACACGTGTAATAACAGAGAATGCCAAGTCATCGTAAACGGAGGCAGTTCAAGCAGACAGACGCTTTTACGAGGGGCATGGTGATCGGACTGAAAAGGGCAGGTTGGTCCTTACGTCAAATCGCAGCTGATACACACCTTGGTGCGTCCACGGTGCACCGACTGTGGAGAAGATGGTTGGAACAAGGAAATGTGGCAATTTATAGGAATGTCGGTGCAACCAGAGTGACGTCAGCACGTGTGGATCGGCGTATCCTTCGACAAGCAGTGGCGGCCCCACAAGCCACTTGTACCGCCATCCTGCAACATGTTCAAGACACCCTAGATCATTTCATCTCGACCAGAACCATTTCCCGTCGATTGGTTGCTAATGGCTTGCACTCATGCCGTCCGCTAAGAAGACTGCCATTGACCCCACCGAATAGGCGCCAACGTTTGGAATGGTGCCGGGCTAGATCGACGTGGATGACGGAATGGCACAGGGTCGTGTTCTCAGATGAGTCGCGTTTCTGCTTGTCCAGTGATAGTCGCCGTGTACGCGTGTGGCGTCGACGTGGAGAAAGGTCCAATTCGGCAGCAATTGTGGAACGCCCCACCGTGCGACAACGTGGAATCATGGTTTGGGGCGCAATCGCGTATGATTCCAGGTCACCTTTACTTCGTATTCAGGGCACTTTGACGGCCCAACGATACGTTGATGATGTGCTGCGACCGGTGACACTCCCCTACCTTCAGGGGGTACCCAATGCCCTTTATTAGCAGGATAACGCCCGACCGCACACTGCTCGCATTAGCCAACAAGCTCTGCAAGATGTACAGATGCTTCCCTGGCCACCGTATTCTCCTGATCTCTCACCAATCGAGCACGTCTGGGACATCATTGGACGCCGTTTGCATGCCTTGCCACAGCCGCGTTTAGAAGACGAACTGTGGCAAATGGTTGAGAGGGAATGGAGAGCCATCCCTCAGGACGCCATCCGTACTCTGATTGACTCTCTACCTAGACGTGTTGCTGCGTGCATCGCCGTCAGCGGTGGTCCTACTTGCTACTAAGCCGACGCCGTTCTCGCTCTGTATTATGACTATCATTTTGAAATAAAGATCACTTATTGTTCGTCCCTGTCTCTCTCTGTCTGCCGAGTTTCATCACTTTCTGGCCACTATTTCTTGGTGTTCCATTTTCAATGTCACGCAGTGTAGTAAATTATCAGTGAGCACATTATTATCACTGATGATACTCTGTGCAGTTGCCTTTTGACTTATTGTAATATATATCACATGTAAACTTATGTCTGATATAATTTATATTATGTCTGATGTTAGCCAAAAAGAAATAAAGACTTTTCTTTTTTAAACTTCCAAATACTTCTTGCTGATTAACGTCAACCAACAAACACGAGGACGTTACAATAAATATTGCTATTTTATAAATTGACAAAAAGAGGAGTCGACGTTATCTATGAAATGTATTTAACTTATTCTTTTGTAAAAGATTTATACAAGTATGGCAACCTTTACAATATTTTTGGTTCTTATATGTAATTGAACAAAATAGTAGATTGAGTCAAAAGGCGATCCATTAATTAAGATTATATAAAAGGGCGTACCTGGATCTGTAAAAGAAAAAAAAAAATTTTTCTTAAAATATTTCGAGAGATTGCTCCCTCTTTATCAATTTATTGCACAGTGAATTTAATTTACAATTTATTGTACATCATATGGAAACAAATTTTTCATTTGTCAAAAATAATTATTGATAATGATAAAAAATAAAAATAAAATAATAATATAATAAAATATTTTGAAAATTAAAGGCTTTTTAGTAATGCAATATTTTTTCATGTTATTGAAACAAAATTTAAGGAAATAAAAATAAGAAACAAATTAATTTGACTGCGATTATTAAAAAAAAAATTAAGTTAAAAGAGACAAATAAGGTTCGGGGATTTCTTCGTATCTATTTACACTAGCAGGGTCCTTCATTGATGCTATGGCCTCCAGGAACTTCCTCTGGTGCGAGTTCTGGATGCCCCTGTAAATAGTGGAAGTATTTTCCCAATCTGGCTGATGTCCCGATCGGAGACCATGCTCCACCATGGCAAACCTTTCTTTTGCATACTTCCAAGAAGATTTGTGTTCTTGGAGTCTGGTCCCAAGGAAACGGCCTGTCTCTCCAATGTAGGATACATTGCAGCTTTTACATGGGATCCTATACACAACGTCCTTTGTGTTCCTTATCTCCACTTTCTGTTTTGTAATTGTATTTCGGACTATAGTTTTTAAAGATGATGCATTTTTGAAAACAGTGGTTATTCCAGAATTTTTTAAAATATGAGCTATTTTTTTTCTCAGCTCATGTTCCATATTTTTTTTTCTTTTACAGATCCAGGTACGCCCTTTTATACAAAAATAGTAGATATTATTCATTTACCAGTTGCAAACAAGACACGCTATATCCGATCTGGATAATTGCGCGTGAAACTATTTACAATAATTCATATTGTAGTAGAGTAGGTAACAGAATTGTCAAAAAGAAAATAAACAATTAAGAAAAAAAGCATTGAATAAACATATACATTAAACAAATAAGCAACAACATAAGCTGATAGAAGAAATCACAAGGGAGTTATTTACAATATGTTAAGCAATGATGGAAGTTGATTTAATAAAGTTATCTGTAATAATTAGTATCGTGGAGAGAGAAAGTTGATCAAGTTGAGCTATTTACAATGAGGTATTATAAAAAGTAGATTTTGTTTCATGCAAAAAGCAAAGAAAAGGGTCGTTATATATATAAATAACATATTTAAATGGTTTGGTTCTTGAACGCACCAAAGAACAAATGTAGAAAGGAAAATATCGATTCACTTAGAGGATTTGCTAACAAAATTAGGTCATGTAAACAGACAAGTCAAACTAATTATCCAATGTTTGAGATAAAAGGCAATCAACTGAATATACTTATAAAAAAAAGGGTGTATCTGTATTTATGTGAGAGAAAATAAAGAAAATTCTCAAAACAATAATTTCGTTATTAGATTCCTGAAAGTTGGTTAATAGATCATTTATTATGATTTTCCATCCAATATATATTATATATGAATTAAACGAAAAATTTGCGCTACAAATTTTAAAAATAAAACTACGACCTTTCGCAATGAGTTTCTTTTATTATGATATGCGCGAGCTTTCGGGCTGGAGCCGCCCTTCTACAGGCAAAAAATTAAACATTTGATTCACGAGAGACGGTAATATACATTTTAATAAAGTTAAGTTGTAAAATATTGGAATTTAAGGTTTATTATTTTCAATTGTTAAACATAGTAAAATAGTAATAATTTATGTAGATTTAATACTTTTCTTTCAGATATTTTATGTAAAATTTGTAACAAATCAAATGTATATTACCGTCTCTCGTGAATCAAATGTTTCAATTTTTGCCTGTAGAAGGGCGGCTCCAGCCCGAAAGCTCGCGCATATCATAATAAAAGAAACTCATTGCGAAAGGTTGTAGTTTTATTTTTAAAACATATTATATAATCTAAAAATTCAAATATTTCTATATTTTAAAAAATATATTTTTAATTTCTATTCATTGATAATTCTACTTTTGTTATAATCGTTTTTAGAATGACTTTCAGTTTTGTTGTAAATATGCGTAGTTAACATATCTATCTTTTTGAATCACTAATATAGGATTAACTTTATAAATTCTATATAATGTGAAAATAACTAATGTGTATTATTTCCTCAAGTAATTGGAAATAAAAGATGCTTGATGGTAAATAATTGTTTTTTTTTTATCACGACTGCACCTTCAACCCTTTATCTTATCGATCCTTTGTCTTATCAACCCTTTAACAACAAGCAAATTGTTCATAACATATATAGTAGATGATATTAATATTCCATTACAATATGCAAATTCCTTAAATATGACCACTCATATACCAAACTAGCCGAATGATCCGGGCAACGCCCGTGTTTTACCCGATTGAATGTTTTGATTCAAATACTATTTGTTACAATTATAAATTGGCACCTTATATAAATGCATATGTTAGTTAATAACTATAGCCTATGTGCTTTATCTGTCTATGTACTGTTGGCTTCCGTAGGCGTCTCTTACTGGGAAAAAGAAAGAGAGGATTCCATTTGGTTATTAACTAATATATGCATTTATTTAAGGAGCGACCCGCTCCAACACAATGGTTATAAAAACGAAAAAGCGAGTGGGGGGGGGGCATGATAGGGGGGGGGGGGAGCAAAGGTGGCGTGATCGTAGCCAACCAATAGGAGGGCGCCATTCCAAAAAAAAAAAAGCAAACGGTGACAGAGATGACTGATGAAGAATGACGCTCGTAACTGTATATAGAATTTCTTTAGCAGTTAACTCAGTAACCAAAATATTTAACTCATACCAATCTATTGATTTTTTCTACTTTTATATTCTATTTAATTTGACCAATAGACCATCCAATTTGATATCTAACTTTAATAATCAACTAATTGAACCACCTTTCTCTAATTATACAAATCTATCAATCCTCCATTTAGTTATGCTAGTCGACCATCTTGCTCATCTCATCTATGGATATATCTTTATTTACGGGGCTGCTAACCAAAATAAATGATTTTTGAGCCCCAGTTCTCATCTATGATTTAACATTTTCATTATTTAACCCAAATTATTCAACTCCTATTACAAGGTTGTCTCAAAAGTTCGTAAACACTTGTAAAATATTGAAATACCAATATAATTCGCCATAATATTATTCACCGTTATATATAATGTCTTTGTATTATACATTATTATGTAATCGTCGTAATTTTTTTGCTTATCCCTAGCACACGTGGAACAGGCCATGATAATCATGGTGGGTAGAAGTTGGCGACTGCTTTTACTGTAAGTGCACCATATGTCTACACATGTGAAAAGCAGTTCGACTTTACACTTACAAATATTCAAGAAACCCGTTTGGTTTTTGTTGCACTCGCTGGTCGGGTTGGACTTTTGCAAGAATCGGGGGCCATTAGGGCATTTTTTTATCAGAAAAAAGTGCCCAATGCGGGATTCGATCCCGGGGCGTAGTGGTCGAAAACCAACAATTTAGACCATTCTTCTACCGACCCCCTATTCGTCGTAATAATATTATTCACCAAGTAATAAGAAAAAGAACGTTTAAGAAACATGAACTTTTAGGACAATCATATCCTTTTACTATATAAATCAAACAAACCAATCAGAAATATTTAAAAGCTCGTCAACTCTCCTTCAATCGATATTTATTGTTCAACCACCAGAATTCTTCAACCAATCATAACTCAGCCAGATCATCAATCATCTTGTTCTCCAGTATACGACCTCTAATCCAATAAGAGACCGAGTTCATTGACTGGTAAACACTAAATTCTGTAAGTTGAGATACTGGAACCAAGCCAAGTTACTGGGCCACTGGGTCAAATCAGGAAGATTTAATTATTAACTATACTAGCGAATGTACCCACCCGGCTTCACCCGGTTTTTACCCGAGTAAAAGTTTGCCTAATGGACATTTGTTTAAACGATTCTAGCAAACAACCAATCCCTACTGAATCTATACTTGTCTATACTCTCGATAATTTGAAAATTTTTCCGGTCCCTTGAAAAATACTCGATAAGTTTAATAAAATCAATATTAATTGGTTTACTCGGTAATTTGAAGGAATAGTATCTTGCCACAAACGAACATTTGTGAAGAACTGTATTTAGCGAATGTTCCTGGCTTCGCCCGGTTTTTACCTGAGTAAAAGATTGCCTAACGAACATTTGTTAAAACGATTCTTGCAAACATCCTATCCCTACTGAATCTATACTTGTCAAGATAGCTTTATGTTTGATACTCTGTTCTACCTAGCTGTACCCGTTCACACGATTCTGTGTTTGAACGAAAAGGCAGTTTTGATACCTCAAACATAATTTATTAATGATTAAATATATACAATACATCAAAATGAAAATTAACAATAAAATTACTCCTACATATTGTTGCACCAAGTTGCTGCTTTGCAGGGTCGTCGACCTTGGTTTTTTCCTTCTTGGTGTTATACACGTTTCCCGAGCGAGCTTCCATAGTCAAAGCAAATAAATAAAAGTAAATAAATAAAATTAAATAAAAATAAATTACCTTTTAAAGTTATTGCGTTTATTTATTCGTTGTCTTCCTCGTAGGTCGCGATCCGTCTTGGTCCAGGTCCTCTCTCGCTCAAGGCATGAAACTATTAAAAGGAATGATGATAGTCTAAATAATCTGTTTTAAATAAATATTAAATATCATAGAATATTTTTAAATAAATGTAGGACGCATTAAAATTGATGCAACAATATAGTCATTTGAATATAACATATTGTTACGTCGTACCCAGACGTTGTTTGTTTTCTTTGTCTACCCATGATGCCACAAAGATACACACGTGAGTTCGAAGGGATGCTGTTAAAGTTAACGCTTTATTATATGTCTCACTTAACAGAAGGAATACAATGAGTGGGACTTGCCTTCAACTTCCCCGTCAGAAGGATCCTTGCCGCAAATGTCATCAGGGATGCTATTTTGGCGCCTGCTGCCATCCCTACCCTCATCTTCCCCCAATTTTACTCTGAAATCTTGGCCAAATCTTTACAATTTGTACAAAACGTAGATATACATAGTTGATGGCAGAATACACATGCTTCTTCACAATATTGCAAACACTTGGAACACATTTTAGTATTTTTACAATTTATGAATGTAATTTCATCAGAAGCCGCGAGAGGCGCTGCTTGCGAGTGAAAGTTGAAAATTTACAAATAAAATTGCAACGAATATTTATTTTAAATCAAATTCAAACCCGAACCTTCCCAGTAGTATAGTAAACAACTTTCCAAAGTTTCACGGCGATTGGATATATGGTTCTTGAATCTATCGCGTACAGACACACATTATTTTTATATATATAGATTATATTAACTCTCTTTCTCTACTGCTCAACTACTGAACTACTATTGCAAAACTACTGAACTACTACTGCACTACTACTTCGCAACTACTGCACTATTACTGCACAACTACATTACTACTGGAATAGAAAAATATTGGAAGGGCATGACTCATCAGTGATAAACCCTTCCAGCGGTTTCACCAGTTTAATCTACCATACCGTTCATAGATTGCATGCAAGCATCTGATACTAATTTACCATTAATCTCACGAATGTTTCTTTCTAAAAAAAAAACATCAACTGTTCTTACAGCAATGATAAAACTATTGAGAGAGCTCCCCATCATTGGTGGCTGCCGGTTCCTTCGCCCTCCCTACCACCTGGCTCCTGCGCGCTGGTCCGGAGTCCGTGTCGCGGACCTGAGGGATGCCCCCGACATCCGCCCTACTCGCTCCTCTCTCGTGGACGCCGCTGCCCTTGTTGCCTTCTGCCGGAGGACGTTAGAGGAGAACCTCCGGGAGAGCACCAGGGCTGCCTGCCTGGCTGAGGCTGTGGTCCTGCGCGGGACGAACACGCCCTTCTCGAGGCTCACCATCCGCTCGGCCCGTCGCGCCTTGGAGCGTCCGCGCCTCGCGGCACAGCCGATCACCAAGCTTCTCTCCAGATGGACATCTGTGGTTGACGCGCCGGCCAGCCTCGACTGGACTTCACTGCGGCGCTGCGCCTTCTCGGGCCACGACGCCGACATTGCGCTTAGGTTGGCCCTCCATGCCCTGACCACCCGAACCATCCGGCCTCGACCAGTTCATCATGCCAGGCCTGCGGTTCCGTAAATCGCTCCCTTGACCATCGCTACTGGATCTGCAGGCGTATCAGGCCCCTCCTCATCGAAGCCTTCAGTGTCCTCGGGCGACCCCCTGACCTGCGGGCCAGGATCTTCGGGTCTAGCCTCGGTACTTCGTACAGGTTGGGCTGACCGGAGGAGCAGAGGACCCGCTCATCGCCTGGGAAAGAGGGCTCACTCGCCGGGGAACATCCCCCGCATGATCATCTATATTTTAGTTTATTTATTTCCATTTTTAATGTAAATTATTGACAAGAAGTCAATAAAATTTGTTTCAATTGTCAGTGGTGAGCCCTCCCAGCGTTTTCGTCAATTTAATTGCATTAAATCTAAGATATAGATATCTAGTTTTTTATTAATAATATATTTCGATGTACTAGAGCGCTATCTGTTATCAAATTATAAAACTATTTTAGAGACGTAATATTCTTTTTAAAATAAAACAATTTCTACTGTCCTTACTGCGATGGAAAAATTAAAGGGAGGGCCTGGCTCATCAGTGGTGAACCCTCCCAGCGGTTTCGCCAGTTTAATCTACCATACCGCTGTTATATTGCATTTTTGGAACTTCCTTTTATAGGTGACTGTTGTAAGACTCTTGGAATGGGTATTTTAGAAGAACTATGGACATAAACTTTTAGGACAGCAGAATTAAATATAATTATAAATGGGAGGGTTCACCACTGATGAGCCAGGCCCTCCCTTTAATTTTTCCATCGCAGTAAGGACAGTAGAAATTGTTTTATTTTAAAAAGAATATTACGTCTCTAAAATAGTTTTATAATTTGATAACAGATAGCGCTCTAGTACATCGTAACATTATTGTTCTAATAAAAGACACAATTTGATATTTGCGGAAGAGCGATTGCTCGAAGCATATTATATATTTATAATTATATTTAATTCTGCTGTCCTAAAAGCTTATGTCCATAGTTCTTCTAAAATACCCATTCCAAGAGTCTTACAACAGTCACCTATAAAAGGAAGTTCCAAAAATGCAATATAACAGCGGTATGGTAGATTAAACTGGCGAAACCGCTGGGAGGGTTCACCACTGATGAGCCAGGCCCTCCCTTTAATTTTTCCATCGCAGTAAGGACAGTAAAAATTGTTTTATTTTAAAAAGAATATTACGTCTCTAAAATAATAATATATTTATTTAATTGATCCTAATAGTAGTTTTTTATGTCAGAGCTGAATACAATGATTGCATATTTTAATCAATATATATATTAATAAATTGTCACTGCCATTTAAAGAGATAATTAATTATCGCTTCTCTTAGAGCTCTAATACTGTATTGGAAATTTCAGCTTATATAGGCTACACTGAAGGATGCAATCTCAGAAATGGTATTCAAGCAAACAATGGACATAAGCGTTTAGAACAGTAGAATTACATATAAATATTTTCATCGAGCAATTTTCTTTCCCAAATAATAAGGACAAAGCCAGATAGGCATAAATTAATATAAATTTATTCTAAATTTATAATATATACCAAAATTTTATGATTACTTTTAGCAAGTATGATGGAAACAGTTCAAATATCAAATTTCCAGTTTAACGGTTTCACCCTCAGGGAATTTCCTTTATTCATAAATACTCCGTTTATAGAAATATCTGTTAATTGACTCTGGATCTTTCCAAATATTTACCTAGCATCATTAGTCTCTAACATCAAATCGAATTTCAATATTCGGAGTTCTTCAAGCCATTCTTGGCCAATATTAATTGACGAAATGGGGCTCCTTTCACAGGAATTTCTGAATTCTTATTCTACATATGTAAATTTGTAGTATAATGGAGAAATTTTATTTTATTTTATTTAACAGTTGGGAGAGACACGCCATATCCACAATTTGGATAATTGCGTGTATATTTTAAATTATATACAATTAATACAATTGAACATTGGGAATCATGAAAATTAAAAGTTCGATGTCAAATTTTGCATATAGTAATTATAAATAGTAGCTTGAAATATGTACAGTCAATACTTTCGCCTCAAAATATACATCCTGCAGAATATATTAAACTTTATGTATTGGTCTTTATTGCAAGCAGCTTGTTTTGTATTAGTCAGGTAAAGTTGGTTTTCTTCCCTTAGATCGGAAGTTAATGGACAGTCTATCAGAAGATGTTCAGGGGTTTGTTGTTCGTTTCCACAAGTGCATGCAGGTGAATCAATTTTGCCAATTCTAAACAAATATGTGTTAAAGTCACCATGTCCAGTAAAATATTGAACGTTATAAAAGTTGGGTTGAACATAGTTAGGAATTCTTGAAGTATCAAAGAATCCCTTGAAATTATCATTGGCACCTCCATAGTAGTCCTCAAATTTCTGGTTTATAAAATTAGATATAATTTTTCTTTTAGTTGGATCTGATTTTTTGTATCCAATATTTATTTTTAGTATATTTGTTTCAATAAAATCCGTGAGCTTTGGTGTTCTAGCAACAATATGAGTACAGTTTGAAGATGTTGAATTATAAACCTGTGTACTGTGCTTCAAAATTTTGTACTGCAGAGAGTTTAATTTATCTTTGACTTTTTTGGGTATAAAGTTGTACCAGATCGTGGAACCATAAGTTAGTGAACTTCGAAACAGTGTCTTATAGAGTTCTATTCTTCTTTTACTGTCCAGTCCCCATGCTTTCCCGGTTAATCCAATCAGGTATCCACTAGCTCTATTTGTCTTAGTAATAATCTCATCAATATGGGGCGCGCGCGCGGGCGAAATCCAATTTATTTTATTTCTATGATTTTTAAAAGTTATTCCCATAATCTTCAGTTTTTCTACCTGATTGGCAGTGATAGTGTTCGGAATTTTTGCAGCTATTTTGCTATTAAACAAGTATAAGATTTTCGTTTTCTCTTCAGATACGGTCAACTTATTGTTCCCACACCAGTCTAATATTCTCCCCATGACCTTTCCTGTTGTATTCCGAAGTTCTGTCAAGTTGTTTCCCCAACATATCACAGTTTTATCATCCGCATAAGCTATTATTTCACTGTTTGATTCTGAATAGTTATTCAATAAATCGTTTAGAATAATATTCCATATTGTAGGGGATATAGGCCCACCCTGTGGACATCCCTTGCTTAATTTTTTATGGGTTTCATTTGATGAGTATCTAAATCTCATTCTTCTATTATTAAAAAAAGACTGTAGTAGTTTTATTATTGAAGCTTGAACGTTGTCCTCATCTAGTCTTTTCAGCACCATCGGCCACCATGCATTGTCGAACGCTCCACTTATATCAACTGCGATTATAGCTGTATATTCTTTGTTTTTATGTTCTAGAGCTATTTTGACAATTTCATTTAATGCAGAGATGGTAGATCTTGATCTTCTAAATCCATGTTGACGATTGTTAAGCAGATTAGAGTCTTCATAAAATTTTATTAGTTTGTTGTTAATTATTTTTTCAAATATTTTGGAAATGTTTGAGTTGAGACAAATGGGTCTGTAGCTTTTATAACTTTTCATGTCTGTTCTACCTGGTTTGGGAATAATTATTACCTCAGATTTTTTCCATTCATTCGGATAATAATTTAAATCTAAGCATTTTTGAAAAAGTTTCACCAGTATTCGAACTATTAGTTGTTTAGTATGTTTTATCATATTATTAGAAATATTATCAATTCCAGGCGTTTTCTTTGAGTTTAGCTCATCAATTATTCCATTTACTTCATTGGGCGTTATTATTATATTTTCTTTATTATGAAATCCTAGAATATATAATGGAGAAATGGTGTGTAAAATGGCATCTCACCGTTTCAATAAAAGATAATTTATTCAACCTTCTCTACAACTAACGCACCAATTCAGGTCAATAAATGAATAAATAACATCATGAATAGAAGACAGTTTGCCGAGAAACTCTTACTTCAGCGAATTGTTTTTATTTATAATTTTAGAGAAAAGGGATTATATTATAAATAAATAACATCATCTTTGGCAAACCCAGCTTGCCTATATATACCCAGCACTCATCTATACGTGGGCGTTCACCATTTCATATCATTCTATGGGAAAGACGAGTGATGAAATAAGCCTTACGCTATTAAAGAATAAATGTCAACTTTTGCTAGAATAAATTATAAAAGAATACGAATGATAAATAACACACTTTATATTTAAAAGGCGTAAGATTCTTTTTGAAATTAAACAATTTCTACTGCCCTTACTGCAAACTGGTAAAATTTAAAGGGAGGGCAGTAGAAATTGTTTAATTTCAAAAAGAATCTTACGCCTTTTAAATAGTTTCGAATTTTGATAACAGATGGCGCGCTAGTGCATCAACTTACACACTTGTTGAAAGTTGTCTTTCGCTGAACCATTCAATATGAGAGGAGATAGAAAATAGGAAGATAGGTATCTAAATTTAAAAGGAATTATCTTAGGGCTAGTTAGTCTGCAGGCTAATATATAGATTATAACATCTGACTCCCCTCTTTACAAGAGCTAAGACGACGTGGGGGGTAGTTAAAAAATTACTACTGGCCTAGAGGGGACCGAGAGATTAAAGAGCTGACAAAGAGACAGGCGGGGAAGAAGAGACAGTCTGGTGACATCGGCGGTGCAAGAAGAAGCGGCAAGTTGTCCCCGGGAGTGTGGCCGTGTGGATGATCCTGGAAGAGGATGCCAGAGAAACTTGCCTGACCTGGACGGCTGTTGTCGAGGAAGATCCTTCTAGTGGCGGACATTGGAGACATCTAATCTCTATTAGCAGCTACTGGTGATAAAGTACTTCGCTGTATCCGCATAGAACCCCCTTGTTATTTAGAAGCCTTGTACGCTAACATCGACGTCTGAAAAACGTCGTAACAATATTATATACACTCACTAGTCGAATGACCCGGGTAACGCCCGGGTTTTACCCGATTAAATGTTTTTATTCAAATACTATTCGTTATAATTATAAATTGGCACCGTGGACGTCACTTTTGTGAAACATCCCGCTCCAAACTTTGTGTGTTTTTAAAATATAAAAATAAATATGTAAATTTTCACAACGATATTTGAAAATTATATTATTTTGATTTTCAAATACTATTCGTTACAATTATAAATTGGCGTCGTGGATGTCACTCTTGTGAAACGTCCCGCTCCAAACTTTGTGTCTGAGAAGCGATATTTTTATAGAAAGATGATCTGGCTTTTGTTTTCTGCTCGACTGAATGTTTTTCTGTTAGAATTTTGTTCCTGCGTACAAAATAATGAACTGGTTTCACCCGTGGTCTCTGCTTTTTGGAATTTTTCCCGATATAATTTTGTATCTGATAATCAAACATGATACAGCAATATCGTCATCATCATTTTCTGACTAAAAATATATAGTCTTAATAATTGATTTATATATTTTTTAAAAATAGCCTATCGTCTTCCCCGTATTTTTTTTACCTATGTATGGAAATTTTGGTTCGAATTAGTGAACTACTGCGAATTTGTATACCGGACATACAAACAAACATACAAACATTCATTTTTATATATATAGAAGAAGATATACAAAACATAAGGAAGTTGTACCTTTAAGCATGTATATCAGGATTCATACAATAACTATGAAAGATATTTGATACACAGTGACCTTTATTGAAGACACACGAGATAACCAAATGTGAATGAAATTACCTCTGTCTCCTTAAGTTTTGTCTATGAGTATTTATAGATTTAAAATAGTACAAAAAGTGAAATTGTACTGGAATAAGGTTGATAAATTAAGAAAATGGCATCTCCTAATCGTGTAACTGAAGGTTTCTGATGGCTACCCACCATTAGGAACTTTTCATTAAGTTGACAATTGTTGTTAAGTTGATTTTTATGTAGCTTTATATATTGTAAAATGGATGACAAGACTAGCCAGCGGCTCCAGCTTCCATGTGTGAGGCGCCAAAAACGGCATTCCAGCTTGGGGGAGGACAACGGGAATCTGGTCACATCTGCGGCGAGTAGAAGACGTGGGGCGTGTGGATGATCCTGCAAGACGGTGCCAGGAGAGCCTGACATTGGAGCGGCCTACAAGGCGGTGTAGTCCAGGCTGGACGTGTTAGTGCGGAAGGAACGTTTCACAAGAGTGACATCCATGGCGCCAAGGATTATTTCGACGGAAAGTTGAGGATAAGTCCCACTAATTGTACTCCTTCTGTTCAGTACCACATATAATAAAGCGCTAACTTTTGCTGCATCCTTTCGAGCCCGCGTGTGTATCTTTGTGCCATCCTGATTAGACAAAGAACATGAACAGCGTCTGGGTACAACATTATCAATTATACCCATTATTGGGACGGTTTTTTTAGATCAATAGTTCATAATTACTAAGTAAATTATGTTTTATCTTTTGTTTTTGATTTTTTGAGTTTTTGGTTTTTTAAACCCACAATTGGATGTTTTAATTGAGATTAGTGAATTTTGAAATGGTTGTTATGTAGGTTCTGATGAAACTTTAGAGATAGTTTTTTAGGTTTACCTAGCAGAGTATGTTATTTTTATTGAGAAAATATTACAACAATTGGTCTGGTGAAACTTTCCAATACCAATTTCAATTAAAATAGAAGTATTTATAGGTTTTGCAATTTTAAAACAACATATAACATTTTAAGAACAATATTTTGCACTTTAAAAAAAAGTGTAGAGTTATCGACATTTTATATTCTAATAAAGAATGCTTTAACTTTTTAAAACAAAATTTCGAAGTTTAACAAAGGCCTAAAAGTTTGAAACTACATTCACATGAAAAGTACTAATATTTTATCAATTAAAAACACATTTGGTAATTACATACCACCAATTTAAGTTAAATAACGTATTTTAGATTTTTATTCAAATTTCTTATAAATCATCCATATTTTAGCACAACTTTTCGTAATTATTTTATTATCACTATTCCACACATTTACCACAAAAAATTCAACTCTTAATATATTATAGAATTTGCAAGTTTAAATAGTTTTATTGAATTAAATAGTTATTTAAAAAGTCATAGAACGGGAAATTACTACTAATAAAATATCAATATATAGGTTTTTAACTTTTAATTAGACAATTTTAATTTATATTGTGACGGTTTTTTGACCCACCGCCAATTTTGAACAGCCCTTTCAACCGCCACCACCTCGGCCGGCCGTGTACGCTAAGTCGGCGCATGCGCAGCGGCGGTGACGTGGTAAGCACGGGGAGGAAACCATTGTTTTGACGCCTCCACTAGATTTTAATTTGTAACAATTTTAATCACTAATAATTAAGATTGATATTTATTTTATATTTCATCTGTAATAATTAAAATACCTTGGAATGAATAATTGAATCATTTCTTCAAAACCAGATGAACCACCACAGTTTTGGCGCAGCTGGCAAGTATTTTCAATTATTCAAACATCAAAAAGATTTTATTCATTTGAATATTATATTTATTTCAGTCATATTGTGAACATAATTTGGATTTTAATAATTTTTAAGCAAAAAAATGTACTTCTGTGCTATCCATGCCTGTGGAAGAACTGCAAAGTTCGAAAGCTTGCACAAATATAATAAAAGATACTCCTTCGTAAAAAACTTTTGATTCGTTATACAAAAAATTGAATAGTAAAAAAACATTTTTTTTTTTTAGAATAAAAATATTATCTAATATTATTATGTAGAAAGAAAATATTTTAAAATTGCAAAAATACAGCGGGGATCAGAAGGATATTCGTGCCCAGAGCTGGGTAAAACTTTTTGAATTACATATTACAGATTAAGATAAAGGAAAGTTGTTCTTTTACTATCTAGAAGGAAGAGCCTTATAATGGTATGCTGATGAAATTGCAGGAACAAATATTAATCAATGGGTAACCATCAAACAAAAATTTATTACAAGATTTGGATCATCAACAGCAACACCATTAATTGATGCACAACGAAGGTATCTACGCCGCGATGAATCCGTCAATGACTACTTTCAGTCCAAAATCCGGCTTCTAAAACAAACTTCCTTATCCAAATTCGAACAGATCTAGATGTTGACGGAAGGATTACCAGCACAATGGAAGATAAGCTTAGCCCCAATACATTTCGAAGATATAGAGACTTGGGTAGGTGCAACCTTAAAATTGGAGGCTGCTGTTAGCTCCATACAAAAGAACTCCAAACCAGCCTTCGGCGATAATAAATTTAAAGACTTTAAATCTGCTACCTCTTACGTCGCTTCACCTCTGAAGCCACCATACCCATGCAGATTTTGCAAAATGCGAAATTTAAATAATTTTCATTGGCATAATGAATGCCCATATAGACCCAAAACATTCCCTAAAGAAACTGCAGAAAACTAACAACCCTCAACTTTGTATTCTATCCGACCCTTCATCTTCTAACTCAACTGATTTACCAACAGTTAATTTAAACTAATAGAGCGACCAATCTTCAAGTTCATCAACATCAACACATTAGTCAACTCCACCCCAATACTAGCATTCATAGATACAGGTTCAACCATCAGTATAATGTCATATTCCCAATTCAAAAATTTGAATCTACAAACGGTACCATCATCATCCATTTACATCAATCAAGCTAATTCCAGAACAAGAAGCTTTGGTCGCGTTAAAGTCAACCTTACCATCAGTCACATCACCCATCAGATAGATTTACACATTCTCAGAAACTTCATGTACCCCCTTCTACTAGGTCTTGACGTGGAAACTCTGTTCAATCTTCATGTCAACATCAAGAATGGTGTTGTGACTACTAAAGGACCATCTTAGTATAATTGTAAATTTCAGGCGAATCATTTGAGACCAGAAACAAATCAAACCCTCGACAAGATATTACATAAATATACAACTATTTTTAGTGAAAATTATTTTGATGTAGGAAAAATCAAAATATCAAAACACAACATCCATACCGTTCCTCATCCGCCTATTCAACTTCGACCGTATCGAAGTTCAGCTTCAGAGTATGATGAGATTAAACGACAGGTTGAAGATTTAAAGAAAAAAGAACTAGTTCGAGACATTCGAAGCCCATGGGCCTTCCCAGTCACGCTCGTACCAAAGGCGGATGGCCAAAAGAGACTTTGCGTCGATTACCGCCACCTCAATGCCCTTACCATTGACGACAAGATGCCTCTGCCTAACATTCAAGAAGTCATCGATCGTCTTCAGGGAGCGAAATACTTCAGTTCGTTGGACATCGCTTCAGGTTATTGGCATGTCGAAATGGCTCCAGACAGCACAGAGAAGACAGCATTCATCACCAACGAAGGGCTTTATGAGTGGTTAGTAATGCCCTTTGGGTTGAAAAACGCCCCTGCTACTTTTCAGCGGATCATACAACAAACCCTTGGTCCATTAATGTACAAGGGGTGCATTAACTATCTTGATGATTTCATCATATATTCTAAAACTTTGGAAGAACATTTTGACCTTCTATCAGAAGTGCTAGAAAAATTATATTCCCAAACCCTCAAGCTCAAGCTTAAAAATTTTATTTTATCAGAGAAGAAATAGAATATCTTGGATATATCATCAAATACAATCAGGTTACTCCTTCACCTCGGAAAATAGAAGCCGTTAAAAGTTTCCCAATCCCCAAAACAGTCAAAAACATACAGCAATTTCACGGATTGTGTAGTTATTATCGGAGATTTATAAAAGATTTCAATTCAATAGCACAACCTCTAACAGATTTATCGAAGAAAGATAAAATTTTCCACTGGTCTGAAATTCACCAAAAAGCATTTGAAACTTTGAAGAATTTAATCACACAACCTCCAGTTCTGGAAATATACGTTCCCACCTTACCATGTAAGCTCTACACTGATGCCTCAGAGCAAGGACTTGGTGCAATTCTTGCACAGAAACATCCAGATGGTAGAGAACGGGTTGTTTCCTATTTCTCAAAACGGCTCAACCCAACACAGTCACGCTACACTGCTACAGAGTTGGAATGTTTTGCCATCATCGAAGCAGGCAGATATTTCAACAACTACCTAGACAAGCCATTCCAAATTGTCACTGATCATAGTGCTTTAAAATGGCTATTGAATCATAAAAACCCTGGGGGAAGACTTTTCTGATGGTCAATGGAGCTATCTTCTAAATCGTTCACCATTATCCACAGGGCAGGAGGATAGCAAACACATGTTGACGCACTTTCCAGGAATCCAGTGTGCACATTCATAACCGAGGATAAGATGAAGATTGCTCAACAACAGGCAGACTTGCGATTTGTAAAGAACCCTCAAATTAAAAGTGGCATTGTCACTATACGAATTCGAGGCCATTCCAAAGCAGTTGTACCTGATTCCCTACGGGCAAAATGTCTTCACCACTTTCATGATGCCTTTGGACATCCTGGAAAAAACAAAACATTGAAGCTGATTTCCATATATTACTGGTGGCCACAAATGCTCAGGGCCATAAAAGAGTATGTTTCCTCATGTAAAGTTTGTCAGCTCAGCAAACAGTCAAACCAACCGACAATAGGCCACTACCAAATACCGGACAGCGACCTCCAACCATTTGACCTCATTGGACTCTATACAATTGTTTTGGGAAATGAAGCCAAGAACACCAGACATAAGTATCTCCAGGTCATCATAGATCACCATAGTCTTACATTTGGGCATCTCCCACAGCATCCAACAATTCAGCTGCCATCCTCAACATCCTTAGACAGCTGTTATCTTCTGGAGTACCAATCAAACGTATTCTGACAGACAATGGTTCGAATTTCACAAGTAGAAGCTTCAAAAATTTTCTGCCGGAAAATAAAATTGCCCATTCCCTTGCTACTCCATACCATCCTCAGACATGTGGAATGGTATAAAAGGCTAACCATACCTTTCTCACAAGATTGAGAGCTGCAATTTTGGAGAAACTGAAACAAAAATGGTCGACACTTGTATCATTTATTGTCAAGACATACAACCAGACCGCACATGAAGTAACAAAATTCAGCCCAGAGATTCTTCTGTATGGGATTGATGAATCACCATCTTTTGCTGACCATCCCATCACTTTAGAAGAAGCAAGAGGTCTGGCTCGCGAGAATACCAGAAAAGCTCAGATAAAGAGGAAGAATCATCATGATGATAAACATCTAGATGTGGAATTATCTGAGGGAGATCAAGTAATGAGGACTGTTGCAAAGCACCATCCATGCATGTCTAAACTCAGCCCAAGACAACAAGGCCCTTTCTTCGTTAAGAAGAAGATCAGCAGTCTAGTCTATGACATCCACAAGACATCGAAGGACGAGAAGAACGAGTGAACCGGGCTCATGCTTCTCAACTTCGATCTTTCAAGGACAGGGAGTCCTTGGGAGCCGGGGTGTAACTATGTTTTGACCCACCGCCAATTTTGAACAGCCCTTTCAACCGCCACCACCTCGGCCGGCCGTGTACGCTAAGTCGGCGCATGCGCGGCAGCGTTGACGTGGTAAGCACGGGGAGGAAACCATTGTTTTGACGCCTCCACCAGCCAACAGCCATTTTCATCCTCCCATTTTCATCAAACCTTTTTAAACTCTACTAGATTTACTACTAGATCTACTATTTATTTTTATAATTTATCTGTAATAATTAAAATACCTTGGAATGAATAATTGAATCATTTCTTCAAAACCAGACGAACACCACAATATTTAGCTATTTTTCATTTTAATTTAGACACATAGACTTTTCTATAAAAAGTCCATGTGTCTAAATTAAAATGAAAAATGTCTAAATAAAAATGAAAGTGTCTAAATTAAAATGAAAATAGCTAAATATAAATTAAAATTGTCTAATTAAAAGTTAAAAACCTATAAATCGAAAATGATATTTTAACTTCCAAGTATTGTTAATCAATGTCAAAGTTATATTTTTAAAGTAATATATTGTTTGTTTTTACATTATATGTGCAGTTTTGAAACGCATAAACGTTGATATTATACTCTAATATGCCCCTTGTTGCGTTGTGCCCGTTGTTTTGTCAATAATCCACTCTGAGTCGTCGGAGCTCCCTTGGTACCGGTTTTATTTATAACCAGTGCCGGAACATAAGGAGAACACCACACACAGCTAGACGCGGAGATACTTCCGCTCGCAGCCAAAACCAAAACCAAACTGCCAGGTTCCAGTCTCGGCCGGTTCCCGCCGCCACACTGGCGCCGCTAGGCGCGAGGATTCTCGCCTGAACCCTCAACATCTCCCCCAAAAAGTTTAGAGGAGGTTAGCGCTGGACACGCTTGTATCTTCTCCCATACCGCGACACTTTCCCAGGTGAGGGAGACAGCTGCTTAATATTGGAACGATTGCTGGCAGCTGTTGTAGCTCCTCTGCAGGCAGTTCATTTCCCGGAGTTTCCTCCGTTTCAGCGGGGAGTTCACTGTCAGGAGATGTCTCACTGGGGTCGACCTGTTTTTGGGAAGAAGCCAGAAGAAGAGAGTTCCGCCTGTAGGTCCCTACAGGAGATTCCACGATGTATAAAGGGGCGCTGAAGCCTTCTCGCGGACACTTCCCCACGCTCGTAGATCCTTCACCCAAACTTTCTCTCCTGCAATTAGTTCCGCCTTTTTCGTGGCCGCATGACGTCTGTCAAAAGCCGTTTTCTGCGCCATCTTCCGCTGCTCTTCTTTCCCCCCTGAATTTGGATTGATCCACTGTTTTAGGGGTTAGTGATGATGAAGTGCAGGGAACCATAATGCGAATTTTCCGTCCAAACAGAAGTTCCGCAGGGGAGAGTCCTCTCATTAGTAAGCCGTTCTCTTCCCCTATCTGGTCGCGAACATCGTAGAACGAGCGTTCTAAGGGAGAGAGCTGACATTTGGCGGGCCAACCGTTTTTGGAATAAAATGCCACATTTTGAAGGGTAGGCTCCAGCTTCTGGTTGAGGGCTATTTTGGAAAGTCTGTCGTCTGTCGTGGATTGATGCAGGACGATGCTACGCACAAAGTGTTCAACTTCTTCCTGGAGCTCTTCATCTTCGGGAAGATGACCTGGAAGTGGTTGTCTTGAAAGGGCATCAGCGGTGATTAAGGTCCTACCCGGTGTATGAAAGATACGAAACAAGAACTGAAGCATCCTCATACGGTACCGTTGAAGCCTTGGCGTTAGATCGTTCAGATCTTTAGTGGTGAAGATGGGGACTAGAGGTTTGTGATCTGTTTCGATGAGGAAGGTTTTTCCAACCACAAAGTCCTTGAAGCGCTCACACGCCCATGTGATTGCAAGGACTTTCTTCTCTATTTGAGCGTATCCCTGTTCCGTCTTCGTCAGCGTCCGTGATACAAAGGCCACTGGGCGCCACTCGTTGGCTTCATGCTCTTGCTTGAGGACAGCTCCCAGGCCATACGATGATGCGCATCGGCTGATACCATGGTCTTCTTAGAGATGTCAAAGCTTGCCAGAACTCGGTCACTGGCCAGAACCTCTTTAACTTTCTCGAATGCTTTTTTCTGTGGTGATCCCCAGATGAAACTCACATCTTTCTTTCTTAGGTCGTTTAGTGGCTTTGTGATTTCCGCTAGGTTTGGAACAAAGCGGCCTAGGAAATTGACCATGCCCATAAAACGTTGCACCCCGTGCAAGTCAGCTGGCGGTTTCATCTCGGCGATGGCTTTGACTTTCTTTTCGTCTGCCTTGATACCGTGTTCGTCAATGTAATGTCCCAGGAATGTGACGTTGCTTACACCGAACTGACACTTTTCTTTGTTAAGCGTAATTCCTGAGTTCTTTAGGCGTCTCAAAACTTCGCGTAGTGTCTCGTCATGCTCTTCCTTTCTCTTTGCGAAAATGAGGATGTCATCCATGTGACAGATTACCCCATTGACTCCGCGTAGGATAGCAGACATGCGTTTCTGGAAGTGTTCTGGAGCGCTAGAGATCTCAAAGGGAAGCCTTTTGAATTTATATCTGCCAAAGGGCGTAATGAAAGTCGTCAGCGTTTGGCTTTCTTCGGAGAGTTTAATCTGCCAAAATCCGCTGTTAGCATCCAGCCTGGAAAAGATTTTGGCCCCGTTGAGTTGAGCTAGTTCATGTTCAAGGACAGGAAGTGGGTGAAGCTCACGTTCCACACTCAGGTTAAGCCGGGACAAGTCTACACAGATCCAGATTTTCCCGTTTGGCTTTCCAGCTAGGACGATCGGTGCGCACCACTCCGTTGGCTCATCAACTGGTTCGATGACTTCTTGAGCCACCATGGCATCCAGTTGCTCTTTTAACTTCGGCATGAGCGGAAGAGGTACTCGTCTTGGGACTGGTATGGAGAAGGGCTTGGCACCTTCCTTCAACTTGATGTGATAGGGCTGTTCAAGAAGCCCCAGTCCTTCAAATAGCTTAGGGAACTCTCGTTCAGGATTGACATCCGTTGTTCCGTTGATGACAAGATCAATTCGTTTGACGAGTTGGAGGTCTTCACAGGCTCCGACACCCAGCAGAGGTTGCTCCAAATGGTGGACCACGTACACGGTTTCCTTCATTTCACGTGTGTTAGCTCGGAGCTTCGCCACGAAGGTCCCAGCATTCTCCAATCTTCGGTTCGCGGCCGCCATCAGTTGACCGTCGGTAGGCGTCAGTTGGACGTTGCTGAAATACCGCTTGTACAGAGAAAATGGTATCAGTGTCACATCCGAGCCCGGATCCAACTTGAAGTGTATTGCAGTGCCGTTGACTCTTACTGTTGACTTCCATCTGCTCTTTCTGCTTCCCAGCGTAGGCTCGCGGACAACATATACAAATGAGCACTTCTCCCGCGCTGGGGTTTCCTCCGAGGATATGGCTTTCACATCATTGTTGTTTCTTCGACAGAGATTAGTGTAATGGCCCTTTTTCCCGCACTTTCCACAGACTTTGTCCTTAGCGGGGCACTTATCTCTGTAACGATAATGATGTTTGGTAGTCCCACAGTTAAAGCAAGTTGGAAATTTTTTTCCTTCGTCTGTTTCCTTGGCACTGTCTGTTTGTCTAGACGTTGATCTCCCATTGTCCTTGCCATGTCCTGATGCTTTACTCTTCTGCTTGGCTACTTTCCTCGTTGTGTCGACCTGCGATGTAGAAGGGTTAAGATCCTGTTGTTCACGCATCACAGCTTCCGACTGACGGGCGATCTCGACTGCTTTGGCCAAGGTCAGGTTTTCGTTTAGCATCAGTTTCTCCGACAACTTCCTATCTTTTACTCCAAGCACTATACGATCACGAATAAGCTCATCGCGCAGATTAGCGTATTCGCAGTGCTCAGATATTCTGTGCAAAACTGTTACAAATTCCTCAATGGTTTCTTCCAGCCGTTGACTCCTTAATCCGAACAAAGCCCGCTTATACACCACGTTGCGTTTGCCAATAAAGTGGTTGTCGAACGCTTCAATGACTTTGTCGAGGTTCTTTGCGTCATCTGCTGAGAGATTGAACGCAGAATGGATTTCCTCAGCCCTCTCCCCCTTAAGATATATCAATGCTGTGATCTAATATTCTTGTTCCTTGGCGTTCAAGTTGGAGAGAAGTCTGTATCGAGAAAATCGCTGTTTCCAGCTTGGCCAATCCTTGGCGTCGAAACTGAAGTTAGGAGGCGGAAGAAAGGAATTTGATTCCATGTCAGGTTTGATTGCACAAGAGTGGAATTAATTAAAAAGGCACTTACTTGGGCTCTTCACGATCCCGCCGCTGCCACCATGTTGCGTTGTGCCCATTGTTTTGTCAATAATCCACTCTGAGTCGTCGGAGCTCCCTTGGTACCGGTTTTATTTATAACCAGTGCCGGAACATAAGGAGAACAACCACACACAGCTAGACGCGGAGATACTTCCGCTAGCAGCCAAAACCAAAACTAAACTGCCAGGTTCCAGTCTCGGCCGGTTCCCGCCGCCACACTGGCGCCGCTAGGCGCGAGGATTCTCGTCTGAACCCTCAACACCCCTGTTAAACTTCGAAATTTTGTTTTAAAAATAACGCTATTAAAATATAAAATATTGATATTTTAATATAAAATGGCGTTATTACGCTTTTTAAAATGTGTTTATTAAGAATTTAAGAAAAATTCATAAAAAAAAATTCCTAATTAGAATAAAAATGCGCTTATTCTTATCAAAAATATGCTTTTTAAAATAAAAAATGATCTTAACAAAAAGCAGTACTAAAATAAACTAATTTCATTTAAAATAAATGTATTTAAATTAAAATTTTGAAAAAAAAAGAAAATATATTACTGTTAGTTTCAAATAAAATCGAAAATATCACTTAAAATAAGTTTTTTTAAAGTGTGAAATGTCTTAAAAGTGTCACAACCTATATGCGTGTACATTTCAAATTATAAATATCATAAATATATTTAAATGGTATTTCTTAATTAGGGTAACAAAAATTTAAATTCTTACGAATTATATTTGTTTAAATTTAAATAAAATAAAAATTATTTGTACTAAACAAAAGTTTGAATTTTAAAATTAAAAATCTTAATTATAAATGAAAGTTGCTATTTTTAATATCAAAATTGTGATAAAATCTTGTCGCTATTTGGGCTAGTTATAAATACCTTTTAGTTTTGGGACATTTTTGTGGCAGAAATTTGAAGCGAGGCAAAGCTTTTGAAGCTATTTAAAGGAGAAATATTGAGGCTTTTAAAAGGGTCATTAACTTGGTGTGGTCGTCAAAGAGGCGTGGGATTTTACTAATAAATACATTTTATATATATCGCAAAAGTGATTCTTAAGCCATTAATACACGCAATTTTTTCTTTATAATATATTTTAAAGGTGTATGCTACATTTTAATCATCCCATATTCAACCTATAACAGGTTTAAAGTTCTTTAAATGCACCAAAACACGAAATTGAAAAAGGGCAACACTGGATCTATTTCTCTTGTCAGCTTTTTATTCAGTGTTTTAATAAGTATGGGGTTAATGTGTTCTCTTAATTCTCTCTCTATTGTAAAGTAAATAATAATAATATATATTTTAGTTTATAAATATTTTTATAATACAAATATAGAATTCTGATTAGTAGCGACTTTCACTATTTGGGGTAAGTAATTTTCATATCTTTATATTTATGCCGTTTATAAATAACAGTTCAGTCTTGAAATCAAAATACAACAGAATCATTTTGAAGTTTTATTGTAATTATTATTAAAATAAAATACAAACGATTTCCTTTATCGTAATTAATGAATTGTTAGTCCCATTTTACCCATATTATTTATTTAAAATCATCACAAAGAACATTATTTTGATGGAAAATTATGCGGCCTCAATATTTTAAAGAGCTATTTGAATGTCAATAACAATAATATTATCCTTTAAATATTCCTTTGCAATATCTAACTCGCAAAATGGCACGAAAATTCGACAAAATTAAATGTATCCATGTCCCTATTTTGAAAGCCTAATTAAGTTTAATTTTTATTTAATTTTAATATATTGTGCAAACGAAGTCCTTTTGGCCTAGAAATTTAAAAAATGCATTTAAAAAAAGTATGCCTTCTTATGGAAGTAATCTAGTAATCTTGACCATATATCACTAAATAATAAAAAGATGTGTTATTTTCAAAATAAATCTAATTAATTTGCACACTTGTATATATATAATTAACTAAATAGAAATTTTATTTATAGATATTTACCATCTTGCAACTTGTCAAATTCACAAAAACAAATGGCTCATCAAGTAAAATTTAAAACTCACAGAATATTAATGTTTATCACAAATTAAATATAAATATTAACTTTTATCAATCTCTTTAGCACATTTTTTGAATTAATTTCTTTTTATATGTAGTTGTTTATCTAGCTTTTATATATATATAGTTCCATTTAAATAAATTAATAAATAAACAACACCTAAACTAACTTATCTAACCTTTACTTATAACCTAAACACAAGGTAATAAAACCAAATCCAAATAAATAAATAGTGTGTGACGTTTCGGTAACAGCGTTGTTACCATCTTCAGACAAAAGTACTGAATGAGAAATTTTACCACAGCATGGTTTAAATAGTTACTGTGGTAAAATTTCTCATTCAGTACTTTTGTCTGAAGATGGTAACAACACTGAAACATCACACACTATTTATTTATTTGGATTTGGTCTTATTACCTTGTGTTTATAATCTATAATCCAAATTGTGCCTTATCATTTTTATAGACTTCAATAGAGTAGTACTTTTGTCTGAAGATGGTAACAACGCTGTTACCGAAACATCACACACTATTTATTTATTTGGATTTGGTATTTTTACCTTGTATTTATAATCTATAATCCAAATTGTGCCTTATCATTTTTATAGACTTCAATAGAGTAGTACTTTTGTCTGAAGATGGTAACAATGCTGTTACCGAAACGTCACACACTATTTATTTATTTGGATTTGGTCTTATTACCTTGTGTTTATAATCTATAATCCAAATTGTGCCTTATCATTTTTATAGACTTCAATAGAGTAGTACTTTTGTCTGAAGATGGTAACAATGCTGTTACCGAAACGTCACACACATTATTTATTTATTTGGATTTGGTCTTATTACCTTGTGTTTATAATTTATAATACAAATTGTGTATTATCACTAAACTAACCTAATTTAATCTATCTGAAACTAATAAAACTTAGTGCTATGATTGATATGATGGGCAGAATTTGTAGCTGGTCAAAAGTCAAAAGTTTGGGAATCGCCTAAAAATAATGCTACAGCCTTTTGTCATCATGAATACATTTCATATACAGATAGAATTAGGGAGTAGAGATAGCCATATATTATTTAATTATCTAATTAAGAAAAAGGCATCTCTGTTGTTGTTGTTTCTTATCCCCTTGTGTAAAGATTACACAAATTCCATGAGTCCATGATCTCATGGAATGGGGTATAGGGGTGCAGCTTTCATTGATCATGACACCATGATCCAGACACACTTTGGTGAAAGTCTGACTTTGCCTGTAGTTTGAGACTGTTCCTAACATGAAAGCCTTTGCTGCCGACTCTAACATGAGTACAGACACAGCTCCTCTGTATCCCTGGAGTGAGACCCTTGCTGAGGTCCATCAACTAGGTCAGTTGAACTCAGGATTTTTAAAGAGGGAGTGTCCCTCCTGGTTACAGCATCAAGTCTACCAGAACAAGACTTGATCGTGGAGAGGGTTTACTGTACCTCCCAACAATGTCCACTGCACCACAGGCTAGTTACAGAGGGGTAAGCATGGGAGGCCAAAGGCATCTCCTGATCATGCAACTAAAAGTTACCAATGGCTAGCGCCATCTATCGGAATAAATATCAACTAATCTATATATATATAAAAATGAATGTCTGTGTGTGTGTCTGTGTGTGTGTCCTCTATAGATTCAAAAACCATACATCCAATCGCCGTGAAATTTTGGGATATTATTAGGTATATCCCCGGAAAGGTTTAGGAAAAATAATTTCTTGAATATCTTGAATATCCTTAGAGTTATTTGCAGATTTATAGCTTTAACTCGCAAGCAGCGCCACCATTGAGACCGAGATAGGCTTAGGTTTTGGTCCACGCCTGATGACCTTGGGTCTTTCAGGGCTAATATATTAAGTAAAACTGATTCAAATATTAGTGCTTTAGTGCTATCTCCTTGAGGTTACCGATTTAAAAGTTTATTTTCTAATTCAGATTGTATAAGAAACATATTTTATTTTAAGTATTGTACTTTATTTTAAAAAGTTTAAATAATTGTGGTTTAAAAAGATTAAATAATTGTGGGGTTAAATAAAACGTTATTCCAATTATTTTCTTCAGCTAGAAATCAATAATATTTTTATTTATTCACGTACGTTAATTTGTTGATATCTAAAAGGAAACACGGGAGACGGGTAGATATTTGGCCGAATGTGGAACTTGCCTTCTCATTCACGTAACTTAGCCCTGGAGACTTTATTTTCTTTATAATAAATTTATTTGTTTGCATTTAACCTTATATATGATGTATCTAGATACAACGATGATTTTGTAATGTAGAAAATTAGGAGAGACAAAATTCAGGATGACACGGCAATTTATTTGAGACAAGAATAATGATACAATTCCATGGCAAGATACTATTCCTTTAACTTCCAATTACCGAGGGAACCAATTAATATTGATTTTATTCAACTTATCGAGTATTTTTCAAAGGACCGGGAAAACATTTTCACTAGATAAAACGATGATTTTGTAATCTAGAAAATTAGGAAAGACTAAATTCAGGATGACACGGCACACAAGGACCGGGAAAAAAATGTTCACTTTATCGAGAGATTCAAATTTACGAGTTTCAAATTATCAAAATATATCTTTCTTTTTATAAGTTTATAGAGAATTGTTTTAACAAATGTTCGTTAGACAAACCTTTACTCGGGTAAAACCTCGGGCGAAGCCGGGTACATCCGCTAGTCATTGATATTTTATTATTCCAGAATTGTAGAGGAGAACTTCAGATCCTGAACTCTTTAAAATAGAATCTTCAAGTGATGGCATCAACATTGATATTTACTTTGGATTAGGTCTTATTTTCTTTTATTATAATCTATAATCCAAATTGTGTTCATGATAAAATTGTGCTTTATTATTCCAAAATTGGAAATATATCCTTTCTTGATTAATCAAGAAAAGCTAACTACGTATGCATTTCGGGCTGTTGGCTCTCATCAGCGTGGTGCAAGCTGTACTTGAACGACAAAAAAAAAACAACTGGTTTTTCAGGTATCTTGAAAAGTCATGAAACAGGTATGAAATCATAACACAGAAAAGCATGAGAGAACGCCAATTTTCACATTCAATTACCTATATAAACATAAGGTTAAATCATAAAGCACAATTTGTATTATAAATTATAAACACAAAAGGTAATAAGACCAAATCCAAATAAATAAATAGTGTGTGACATTTCGGTAACAGCGTTATTACCATCATTAATAATTACTGTAAAAGCTCCCAAACTTGTGTATGCATGCAAATATCCAAGACGGATATCGCGTGCTTTGTAAATGATAATAAATAAATCATCAGATAAAAGTACTGAATCCACTGAAAATTCAGTACTTTTGTCTGAAGATGGTAACAACGCTGTTACCGAAACGTCACACACTATTTATTTATTTGGTCTTATTACCTTGTGTTTATAAGGTTATATCGTATTTAGAATGTTATTCCATCAATGTAGGTGATACCAGCAGGAAAGTAGAAACCAGAATAATGGAACATAAATATAATATTAAAAATAAAGATCCAAAATTCCTAATGTATCAGCATATAGCAAATACTGGCCATAATATCAATCTGGACAACCCTCTCTGCCATTACAGTATCTACCAAATCAGAAAGGTTGACTTTATAATCCCCCTTTTTTTTTGCTTATCCCTAGTACACGTGGTACAGGCCATAATAATCATGGTGGATAGAAGTAGGCATTGTTGAAGTAACTTGCTTTACTCTGAGGAAACCAATAAACCTGGGGGAACAAGCCATTGGCTGCTGGAGTAGACACAAGCCATTCATCCAATAAACACGGGGGAAACAAGCCATTGGTTGCTGGAGTAGACACAAGCCATTCACCCAATAAACATGGGGGAAACAAGCCATTGGCTGCTGGAGTAGACACAAGCCATTCAGCCAATAAACATGGGGGAAACAAGCCATTGGCTGCTGGAGTAGACACAAGCCATTCAGCCAATAAACATGGGGGAAACAAGCCATTGGCTGGAGTAGACACAAGCCATTCATCCAATAAACACGGGGGAAACAAGCCATTGGTTGCTGGAGTAGACACAAGCCATTCAGCCAATAAACATGGGGGAAACAAGCCATTGGCTGCTGGAGTAGACACAAGCCATTCACCCAATAAACATGGGGGAAACAAGCCATTGGCTGGAGTAGACACAAGCCATTCAGCCAATAAACATGGGGGAAACAAGCCATTGGCTGGAGTAGACACAGGCCATTCAGCCAATAAACATGGGGGAAACAAGCCATTGGCTGGAGTAGATACAAGCCATTCAGCCAATAAACATGGGGGAAACAAGCCATTGGCTGGAGTAGACACAAGCCATTCAACGAATAAACATGGGGGAAACAAGCCATTGGCTGGAGTAGACACAAGCCCTTCAGCCAATAAACATGGGGGAAACAAGCCATTGGCTGGAGTAGACACAAGCCATTCATCCAATAAACATGGGGGAAACAAGCCATTGGCTGGAGTAGACACAAGCCCTTCAGCCAATAAACATGGGGGAAACAAGCCATTGGCTGGAGTAGACACAAGCCATTCAACCAATAAACATGTAGGAAACAAGCCATTGGCTGCTGGAGTAGACACAAGCCATTCAACCAATAAACATCGAGGAAACAAGCCATTGGCTGCTGGAGTAGACACAAGCCATTCATCCAATAAACACGGGGGAAACAAGCCATTGGCTGCTAGAGTAGACACAAGCCATTCAACCAATAAACATGGGGGAAACAAGCCATTGGCTGCTAGAGTAGACACAAGCCATTCAACCAATAAACATGGGGGAAACAAGCCATTGGCTGCTAGAGTAGACACAAGCCATTCAACCAATAAACATGGGGGAAACAAGCCATTGGCTGGAGTAGACACAAGCCATTCAGCCAATAAACATGGGGGAAACAAGCCATTGGCTGCTGGAGTAGATACAAGCCATTCATCCAATAAACATGGGGGAAACAAGCCATTGGCTGGAGTAGACACAAGCCATTCATCCAATAAACATGGGGGAAACAAGCCATTGGCTGGAGTAGACACAAGCCCTTCAGCCAATAAACATGGGGGAAACAAGCCATTGGCTGGAGTAGACACAAGCCATTCAACCAATAAACATGGGGGAAACAAGCCATTGGCTGGAGTAGACACAAGCCCTTCAGTCAATAAACATGGGGGAAACAAGCCATTGGCTGGAGTAGACACAAGCCATTCAACCAATAAACATGGGGGAAACAAGCCATTGGCTGGAGTAGACACAAGCCCTTCAGTCAATAAACATGGGGGAAACAAGCCATTGGCTGGAGTAGACACAAGCCCTTCAGCCAATAAACATGGGGGAAACAAGCCATTGGCTGGAGTAGACACAAGCCATTCAGCCAATAAACATGGGGGAAACAAGCCATTGGCTGCTGGAGTAGACACAAGCCATTCATCCAATAAACATGGGGGAAACAAGCCATTGGCTGGAGTAGACACAAGCCATTCATCCAATAAACATGGGGGAAACATTGCCATTGGCTGGAGTAGACACAAGCCCTTCAGCCAATAAACATGGGGGAAACAAGCCATTGGCTGCTGGAGTAGACACAAGCCATTCACCCAATAAACATGGGGGAAACAAGCCATTGGCTGCTGGAGTAGACACAAGCCATTCACCCAATAAACATGGGGGAAACAAGCCATTGGCTGCTGGAGTAGACACAAGCCATTCAGCCAATAAACATGGGGGAAACAAGCCATTGGCTGGAGTAGACACAAGCCATTCAGCCAATAAACATGGGGGAAACAAGCCATTGGCTGCTGGAGTAGACACAAGCCCTTCAGCCAATAAACATGGGGGAAACAAGCCATTGGCTGCTGGAGTAGACACAAGCCATTCAGCCAATAAACATGGGGGAAACAAGCCATTGGCTGCTGGAGTAGACACAAGCCCTTCAGCCAATAAACATGGGGGAAACAAGCCATTGGCTGGAGTAGACACAAGCCATTCAGCCAATAAACATGGGGGAAACAAGCCATTGGCTGCTGGAGTAGACACAAGCCATTCATCCAGTAAACATGGGGGAAACAAGCCATTGGCTGGAGTAGACACAAGCCATTCATCCAATAAACATGGGGGAAACATGCCATTGGCTGGAGTAGACACAAGCCCTTCAGCCAATAAACATGGGGGAAACAAGCCATTGGCTGCTGGAGTAGACACAAGCCATTCACCCAATAAACATGGGGGAAACAAGCCATTGGCTGCTGGAGTAGACACAAGCCATTCACCCAATAAACATGGGGGAAACAAGCCATTGGCTGCTGGAGTAGACACAAGCCATTCACCCAATAAACATGGGGGAAACAAGCCATTGGCTGGAGTAGACACAAGCCATTCATCCAATAAACATGGGGGAAACAAGCCATTGGCTGGAGTAGACACAAGCCCTTCAGCCAATAAACATGGGGGAAACAAGCCATTGGCTGGAGTAGACACAAGCCATTCATCCAATAAACATGGGGGAAACAAGCCATTGGCTGGAGTAGACACAAGCCCTTCAGCCAATAAACATGGGGGAAACAAGCCATTGGCTGGAGTAGACACAAGCCATTCACCCAATAAACATGGGGGAACAAGCCATTGGCTGGAGTAGACACAAGCCATTCAACCAATAAACATGGGGGAAACAAGCCATTGGCTGGAGTAGACACAAGCCATTCACCCAATAAACATGGGGGAAACAAGCCATTGGCTGGAGTAGACACAAGCCATTCAACCAATAAACATGGGGGAAACAAGCCATTGGCTGGAGTAGACACAAGCCATTCAACCAATAAACATGGGGGAAACAAGCCATTGGCTGGAGTAGACACAAGCCATTCATCCAATAAACATGGGGGAAACAAGCCATTGGCTGGAGTAGACACAAGCCATTCAGTCAATAAACACGGGGGAAACAAGCCATTGGCTGGAGTAGACACAAGCCATTCAGCCAATAAACATGGGGGAAACAAGCCATTGGCTGCTGGAGTAGACACAAGCCATTCATCCAGTAAACATGGGGGAAACAAGCCATTGGCTGGAGTAGACACAAGCCATTCATCCAATAAACATGGGGGAAACATGCCATTGGCTGGAGTAGACACAAGCCCTTCAGCCAATAAACATGGGGGAAACAAGCCATTGGCTGCTGGAGTAGACACAAGCCATTCACCCAATAAACATGGGGGAAACAAGCCATTGGCTGCTGGAGTAGACACAAGCCATTCACCCAATAAACATGGGGGAAACAAGCCATTGGCTGCTGGAGTAGACACAAGCCATTCACCCAATAAACATGGGGGAAACAAGCCATTGGCTGGAGTAGACACAAGCCATTCATCCAATAAACATGGGGGAAACAAGCCATTGGCTGGAGTAGACACAAGCCCTTCAGCCAATAAACATGGGGGAAACAAGCCATTGGCTGGAGTAGACACAAGCCATTCATCCAATAAACATGGGGGAAACAAGCCATTGGCTGGAGTAGACACAAGCCCTTCAGCCAATAAACATGGGGGAAACAAGCCATTGGCTGGAGTAGACACAAGCCATTCACCCAATAAACATGGGGGAACAAGCCATTGGCTGGAGTAGACACAAGCCATTCAACCAATAAACATGGGGGAAACAAGCCATTGGCTGGAGTAGACACAAGCCATTCACCCAATAAACATGGGGGAAACAAGCCATTGGCTGGAGTAGACACAAGCCATTCAACCAATAAACATGGGGGAAACAAGCCATTGGCTGGAGTAGACACAAGCCATTCAACCAATAAACATGGGGGAAACAAGCCATTGGCTGGAGTAGACACAAGCCATTCATCCAATAAACATGGGGGAAACAAGCCATTGGCTGGAGTAGACACAAGCCATTCAGTCAATAAACACGGGGGAAACAAGCCATTGGCTGGAGTAGACACAAGCCATTCAGCCAATAAACATGGGGGAAACAAGCCATTGGCTGCTGGAGTAGACACAAGCCATTCATCCAGTAAACATGGGGGAAACAAGCCATTGGCTGGAGTAGACACAAGCCATTCATCCAATAAACATGGGGGAAACATGCCATTGGCTGGAGTAGACACAAGCCCTTCAGCCAATAAACATGGGGGAAACAAGCCATTGGCTGCTGGAGTAGACACAAGCCATTCACCCAATAAACATGGGGGAAACAAGCCATTGGCTGCTGGAGTAGACACAAGCCATTCACCCAATAAACATGGGGGAAACAAGCCATTGGCTGCTGGAGTAGACACAAGCCATTCACCCAATAAACATGGGGGAAACAAGCCATTGGCTGGAGTAGACACAAGCCATTCATCCAATAAACATGGGGGAAACAAGCCATTGGCTGGAGTAGACACAAGCCCTTCAGCCAATAAACATGGGGGAAACAAGCCATTGGCTGGAGTAGACACAAGCCATTCATCCAATAAACATGGGGGAAACAAGCCATTGGCTGGAGTAGACACAAGCCCTTCAGCCAATAAACATGGGGGAAACAAGCCATTGGCTGGAGTAGACACAAGCCATTCACCCAATAAACATGGGGGAACAAGCCATTGGCTGGAGTAGACACAAGCCATTCAACCAATAAACATGGGGGAAACAAGCCATTGGCTGGAGTAGACACAAGCCATTCACCCAATAAACATGGGGGAAACAAGCCATTGGCTGGAGTAGACACAAGCCATTCAACCAATAAACATGGGGGAAACAAGCCATTGGCTGGAGTAGACACAAGCCATTCAACCAATAAACATGGGGGAAACAAGCCATTGGCTGGAGTAGACACAAGCCATTCATCCAATAAACATGGGGGAAACAAGCCATTGGCTGGAGTAGACACAAGCCATTCAGTCAATAAACACGGGGGAAACAAGCCATTGGCTGGAGTAGACACAAGCCATTCATCCAATAAACATGGGGGAAACAAGCCATTGGCTGGAGTAGACACAAGCCATTCAGCCAATAAACACGGGGGAAACAAGCCATTGGCTGGAGTAGACACAAGCCATTCAGCCAATAAACATGGGGGAAACAAGCCATTGGCTGGAGTAGACACAAGCCATTCATCCAAGAAACATAGAGACCTCAAGGTGTAAGAGATTGTTGTGTGGAAACAATGGAAGAACAATGCAAGGTGAATGTAGCAGTACATTTTAAACAACATAGTGATGGTTTCCTGGACTGAATTCTAAAATAAAATCTTGAGAAACATTATGGAGTAGCTTCATAAGTATGAGGATAAAGACTTTAATTCCTCTCAAAGAATGTGTGTGATAAGAAGGAAGTACAAATTCACTAATAACTGGGTAAACTGAGGTTCATCATTTAGCACCATCTCTGATACCAAATACCATTCACCCTATTCTTGCACAATGTCTTCATCTCTCAGTTTCTTTTAATTCCAGACCATTCTCTTTTAGATCAAACCAATCCTTCATTAGTCTCTATCCCTCTCCATGTATTATACCTCCACTATGGTCAATAGACAAGCTCCCGATGATCATTCTTGTAGTATGTAACCTGAAAACTGTCTTTTTATTCTCTCATTTAATAGATTTTCTTCGCCACTTATTATCCGTTAAGACACCCTTCATGGAACACCATTTTTCACCCTGTATATACTGCACAATTCTCTTTACCTCTCTCAGTATCTTTTAATTCCAGACCATTCTCTTTCAGATCAAACCAATCTTTCCTTAGTCTCTATGTCTCTCTCTCCATGTATCACACCTCCAATATGGTCAATAGACAAGCTCCCGATGATCTTTCTTGTAGTATGTAACCCAAAATCTCTCTTTTTTTATTATCTCAATCAATAGATTTTCTTCGCCACTTATTTAATACCCGTTAAGACACCCCTTCATGGAACACCATTTCACCCTGTATATACTGCACAATGTCTTCATCTCTCAGCATCTTTTAATTTCAGACCATTCTCTTTCAGATCAAACCAATCCTTCCTTAGTCTACCTCTTTCTCTCCATGTATCATACCTTCACGATGGTCAATAGACAATCTCCCGATGATCCTTCTTGTAGTATGTGACCTGAAAACTCATTTTATTCTCTCATTTAATAGATTTTCTTTGTCACTTATTATCTGTTAAGACACCCTTTCGTGGAACATCATTTTTCACCCTGTTCTGCCCAATTCTCTTTACCTCTTCTAACTACAGACCATTCTATTAAATTATCCAACCAATTCTTCCATGGTCTATCTCCTCTCCCCAATCATTCTTCAGGATGTTTCTTTCCAATATGGTTAATGATGAAATTATATATAGGAAATTGATAAGGCACAATTTGGATTATAGATTGACTTCAATTAATCTATAATCCAAATTGTGACTTATCAATTTTATTGACTTCAATGTCCAGTACTTTTGTCTGAAGATGGTAACAAAGCTGTTACCGAAACGTCACACACTATTTATTTATTTGGATTTGGTCTTATTACCTTGTGTTTATATATAGGAAATGAAATCATTTAAGCACAAATGTTTCTTTTATACACAAAACAAACTTCTATTGTCCCTACTGCAATGAAAAAAAGTTTATGTCCATAGTTTGCTTGAATACCATTTCTGAGATTCCACCTTTCAGTGTAGCATATACAGTAGAACCTCTCTGTAAAAAGGACAACACCTAATTGCAGAGCTAAAGTGTCCTTTAGGGAGAGGTGTCCTCTTACTGCAGAGCTACTAAATACATGTAGTAAGCATTGTATTTTTGCAAGTAAAACTGTCCTTTGTAGTGAGGTGTCATCTAGCGTAAGTGTCCTCTCACATGGAGATTCTACTGTATACAAAATCATTCAATTCAGTATTAGTGTTAGATTAAATTGGCGAAACGGCTGAGAGGGTTCACCACTGATGAGCCAAGTACTCTCCCAATATATTTTTTCATCGCAGTAAGGACAGTAGAAGTTTGTTTTGTGTATAAAAGAAACATTGATGCTTAAATGATATCGTCTCCAATAGATGGTACTAACCTTGGAGTGTACATGTCCTTGCAAACTTCCATTTCCTATTCATTAATTCATTTAGGCGCTTTACTATTTAAATAAATCTTCTCCAAACTTTTGTTTGTACCATCCTCTCTATCTGTCCATTTGATCTATTTTTGTTCTTCTAACTTTCTTCTAGCCATGTGTCAAACAAGTTAATTTTCCAATCCAGTTCTGAGATCATTATACAAGCTTCACATCAATACAAACAGAATAAAGAAAACGATAAGGCACAATTTGGATTATCCCTATATATATATAAAAGTCAGTGTATGTATGTATGTGTGTTTGTTCCTATGTCGGCTATACACGTCCACAATACGTAACTAATCTGACTGAAATTTTAACAGTATATATAGTAGAAGCTGGAAAAACTTATAGGGAAAATTTCAGGTCTCTATCCCGAATATTATTCGAGTTATTTGCAAATTGCGTTGCAAATTTGCCTTTTCGCTCGCAAGCAGCGCCTCTAGAGGTGAAGATGGGAAGTAATATCAGCTGACCTATTGTACATGTAAAACGTGTTTGACAGGACATAGAGAAAAATTTGGAAGAGATATTTATCGGAATTTTAGCCAATAAAAAATGAAATTGACGGGTTCTGGGCAAAAATAGTTGTTTTTTAGTCAGAAAATGATGATGACAATATTGCTGTATCATGTTTATATCGGGGAAAAATTCCAAAAAGCAGGGACCACGGGTGAAGCCAGATCATTTTTAGTATGCAGGAACAAAATTCTAACATAAAAAAATTCATTCGAGCAGAAGACACAAAGCCAGATCATCTCTCTATAAAAATATCGCTTCTCAGACACAAAGTTTGGAGCGGGACGTTTCACAAGAGTGACATCCACGGCGCCAATTTATAATTGTAACAAATAGTATTTGAATGAAAACATTTAATCGGGTAAAACCCGGGCGTTGCCCGGGGCATTCGGCTAGTAGATTATAAACACAAGGTAACAACATAATGCAGCTTATGATTGTAGAACAACATTTGACAATTATCCCGCATGTGTTCCTTTTAAATGAAAAATCAAAATTTATTTTATTGAGAAATAGTTAGAAATAGGTTAGAATAATCGTTATTTCTCCATAAAATAAATTTATATTTTTCGTTTAAAAGAAACACATGCGGGATAATTGTCAAATGTTGTTCTACAAGAGGTAACAACACTATTAACGAAACATCACACACTATTTATTTAGTCTTATTACCTTGTGAGAATGAAGAAAACTTTTAATTAGTCCCATATATTCTCTTTTTTAAAAAAATCTCTTCATTTCTCTATAACTCATCTTTTGCCATTGCAATTTTTTTTTAGTCTTCTCCATCCATATTTAAATCCCTCCATTGAAGAGGTAAAGGATTTCATTTCCTTCAATGCATATTAAATTTTCATTCTTTAGGACATTGTTGTTGAAAACCATGAAATTTATCATCTTATGATTGAGTCTGATTCCATAACTGTGTCTCAAGCATCTGATTCAGTTTGATACCTTTCTTCCTTCTGGTGATGATTGTGCAATATCTCAGAATATAGGAAATTAAAGCACGGATGTTTCTTTTATGCATAAAACTAACTTCTACTGTCCTTACTGTGATGAAAAATATATTGGGAGGGCTTGGCTCATCAGTGGTGAACCCTTCCAGTGGTTTCACCAATTTAATCTACCAGACAGCTAATTCGAGCTCTAATACAGCGACCTGGTAGATTAAATTGGCGAAACCACTGGAAGGGTTAACCACTGATGAGCCAAGTCTCACAGTAAGGACAGTATCATAAGGCACAATTTAGATTATAGTACTACAAGATAATAAGACCAAATCCAAATAAATTAATAGTGTGTGATGTTTTGGTAACAACATGTGACCATCAAAAGACTAAATGAGAAAAAATATACTTTGATTCCGGGCTAATTGGCCTTTGTGGTAAGGTCTTCTGGACCCAACATGGCTGCAGAACGCGAACTGGTGGCAAGGGAGAATGAGAAAAAATATCACAGCATAATCTTAAATAGTACAGTTATCAAGTGTGTAAACAAGATAGCAGACAGGTTTATTAGAAAACTATTTTCTTATTATCTGCTATCTCTAGTTTACACACTTGATAACAGTACTATTTAAGAACATGCTGTGATATTTTTTTCTCATTTAGTTTTTTTTTGTCTGATGATAGTAACAATGCTGTTACAGAAATGTCACAACACACTCTATATCAGATTTGGTCATATTACCTTGTAGTGAGGATAGTAGAAGTTTGTTTGATGTGTAAAAGAAACATTTGTGGCTTTAATACCTTCATTTCCTATATACAGTAGAGCTAGGATAATTTGAACATCTTTAATTTGAATATTTATCTTGATACCTAGAATTTCCTATAAATAGAATTTGTTTTCAGAACAAAAAATTTTTGGATAATTTGATTTTTTTTTTTGTCCCTTGGGCTTCAAATTATCCAAGTTTGACTATATTTATGATGCTTTATTGAGTTATTATCAATCTCAAAATATTGTTAAAATTTCCACAGCACTCTGCCAGAGACTCTGCCTCAGGAATCAATTTTTCATTTTTAAAGAAAGGTGTTGAAATTTCCAATTCCAAATGTTGATGACAATCCAATTGGAAAGTTCATTTCCAACTCTTTGAAATGCCACTAGACGTGCGTCAGACCTGGAGGCTGTTGTTGGAATCTGTGCTGCCTGGAGTATAGGAGCTCCATCTATGCTTCCTTCCTGTGGTGAATCTGTATAAGACTGGTGGTTTTAATAAATCTGTATGTGTGTGTGTGAGTTTAAAATGCAGCAGTTTGGTTCTGGTGAAAGTGCATGAAGATTCTATAAAGTCAGTTTTGTTTCTTCCAAAAATTTCTCAAGTTTCTAAAAGCCTTTTGTCTCTTTCCGAAGTCTTCTAGTTTCTAAAAGCATTGAATCTGTTTTTTACTCTATCAAAAGCCTTTTCAAAGTAATAAACCCAGCATAAAATTTTTTATACAGACTAACTTTTTTCTTACCTTTTAATTGCTTTCCTGGGTAATTCTCCTCATCTCAAAAATTGGATCTCATTGTATATATGATATATTAGCACGCCCACTGTTATGAGAATTCAAAACTATTATAGACGTGTATGATTCTTTTAAAAATTAAACAATTTTCTACTGCCCTTACTGCAATGGAAAATTGATGGGAGGGCATGGCTCATCACTGGTGAACCCTCCCATTGGTTTAGTCAGTTCAATTTACCACTTTAATCTACCATTAACAATTTGCTCTACTGCCCTTACTGCAATGATAAATTAATGGGAGGGCATGGTTCATCAGTGGTGAACCCTCTCCCATTGGTTTAGTCAGTTCAATTTACCACTTTAATCTACCATTAACAATTTGCTCTACTGCCCTTACTGCAATGATAAATTAATGGGAGGGCATGGTTCATCAGTGGTGAACCCTCTCCCATTGGTTTAGTCAGTTCAATTTACCACTTTAATCTACCCTTAACAATTTGCTCTACTGCCCTTACTGCAATGATAAATTAATGGGAGGGCATGGTTCATCAGTGGTGAACCCTCGCCCATTGGTTTAGTCAGTTCAATTTACCACTTTAATCTACCCTTAACAATTTTCTCTACTGCCCTTACTGCAATGATAAATTAATAGGAGGGCATGGTTCATCAGTGGTGAACCCTCTCCCATTGGTTTAGTCAGTTCAATTTACCACTTTAATCTACCATTAACAATTTTCTCTACTGCCCTTACTGCAATGATAAATTAATGGGAGGGCATGGTTCATCAGTGGTGAACCCTCTCCCATTGGTTTAGTCAGTTCAATTTACCACTTTAATCTACCATTAACAATTTTCTCTACTGCCCTTACTGCAATGAAAAATTAATGGGAGGGTCTGGCTCATCAGTGGTGAACCCTCCCATTGGTTTAGTCAGTTCAATCTACCCCTTTAATCTACCCTTAACAATTTTTCTACTGCCCTTACTGCAATGAAAAATTAATGGGAGGGCATGGTTCATCAGTGGTGAACCCTCTCCCAGTGGTTTTGCCAGTTCAATCTACCATTAACAATTTTCTCTACTGCCCTTACTGCAATGAAAAATTAATGGGAGGGTTTACTACTGATGAGCCAGGCCCTCCCATTAATTTTTCATTGCAGTAGGGGCAGTATAAAATTGTTTAATTTTTAAAAGAATCATACACGTCTATAATTACCGAAGTGTCCAGGGAAGTTTGTTGACTACCTAGTTACCCCCTGTGTTGTTTCTAAACAGTGCCATCTGTGAACTTCCTTGTTAAATGGGAGTCTCAATAATCTGCTATCCATAATATTTTTACTATGTTAACAAAAACCGTACTAAAATAACACAGGAAAATAGTACAAAGATGACTTTTTTTTTATTTATATAAAAAATAGACACTTCGGCCAGTTAGAGTTTTTAAATTTTCTCAACGTTTCGACAAAAATCTTTTGTCTTCGTCAGGAGAAGTAAATAAAAATTAAGCATTTGGCAAGGCATTAAAAATTTTCATATAAATATGAATGCCGGCCAGGCAGCCTCTATCTTTACAAAAAAGGACTTTGTACTGTGATCAATGAGTTAATTAAGAAGTGTGGGAGTTGGTGGCTGGTTAATCCATTTGGTTTTCGACCACTACGACCCGGGTTCGATTCCCGCATTGGACACTTTTTTCTGTTTAAAAAAAAAAAAATGCTCCAATGGCCCCCGATTCTTGCAAAAGTCCAACCCCACCAGCGAGTGCAAGTATCCAAACGGGGCTCTGGCACATTTGTAAGTGCAAAGTCGAACTGCTTCTCACATGTGTAGACATGTGGTGTACTTACAGTAAAAGCAGTCGCTAACTACCCACCATGATTATCATGGCTTTGAGATAAGAAAGAAGAAGAAGGAAGAGAAGAAGGCATATCCTGATCGTATGCAACTGAAAATTGTTAATAACTTGCTTGCACCATCTGTCACAATCAATATACAGCTAATTAAGAAAAACATAATCTTCTTATCATATGCAACTATAAGTTGTTGATGGCTTTCACCATCTGTTGGAATCAACGATTAGTTGATATTTATTCTGACAGATGGCGCAAACCATCAGCAACATATAGTTGCATAATCAGGAGATGTCTTTTTTCTTAATTTATCCACCTGATCCCAGTTCAATTTCACTTTTGTTCTATTTTTCATACAATTAATTGTTGATTTTTAATTTATTTTCCACAATATTGGTCAAATATCAATTTACAATACACATTCATTCCCGACGTATAATTTAATAATAGCAACAAGGCGTCTATGACGTCTGTTCCTCATGTCAGAGGCGGCCATTTCTTTTGGAGCTAAGTTGGCCTGCCACTGAGTAGTGTTCCCAGTCTTAATGACAAAGGCAGACACATTCTACTTCACCCAGTCATGATGGTTGTCAAACAAACACCATCAACAAGCTTTACAAGCTTGATACCCTAATATGATTGAGTGGAAATAAGAAAGAAAAAGAAGAGAACAAGTAATCCAGAGTTAAGTTTCTTGCACCATTTTATATTTCTCTAACCTTCAGGTTTACATCCCCTTCAACAACTAGAACTGCCAGCTAACTGAAAAAACTGGAAGTTTTTTACTTCTAGGTGCTCCTGTTGAAGTGCTTGTTAACCCGAAAACTAGAGAAATTAAAAAATGGTGCAAAAAAAAACTTTAACCTGGAATGCTTTGTTGATTTTATTAAAATACAGTTAAACCTGTCTATAGTGCCCCCTCTAAATAGCGCCTCCCTCTCTATAGCGCCCGATTTTAAATAGGTAGTACTATGTGATTTACATTAAAAGTGACTTGTCTATAGCAACCCCTCTCTATAGCACCCTATTTTGGTGAGTCCCAAGAGGGGGCGCTATAGACAGGTTTAACTGTATCTTTTTTTTTTTTTTCTCTTAACACTGATGCTCGTTATAATTAAAAGTATTGCATTTTTATCCTTATAAAAATCCCAGCTTTAATTCAAATAAGTGTTTTACTGTTGTAAGCAAGTTTTATGGCAAACTATATTACTTTCTGCCTTTTGTCACTCTGTTGACCATTGGTTAACATGTTTATCATCGAGTAAACAATCATGTGTGAACATGTCAGCACCTTTTGTGATGCATTGTAGCATTTTTTAAGTATGGTGCGCATATGCTAACTCTGGTTGCTGTGTCCCCCATATGCCAAAGTATGGTATTTTTACCAATAAATTTGATAAGGCACAATTTGGATTATAGATTATTAACACAAGGTTATAAGACCAAATCCAAATAAATAAATAGTGTATGATGTTTCAGTAACAGCGTTGTTACCAACATGTCACACACTATTTATTTATTTGGATTTGGTCTTATAACCTTGTGTTTATCAATAAATTTGTACTCTAACATGAATTATCTAATATTATCAAAATTTTGACTTTGAAAATCAGGTGAATTATCGATAGTGTCGAATTATAATTCTGATATATATATATATATAATTATGATAATTATCATTAGGTCGAATTAACATTTGCTATTTGATAGGCTGGAAGTCAGGACATGAAAATATGGTCGAATTAGTGCAAGTGTTGAATTATAAAGTGTCGAATTAATGAGGTACTCTAGGAATTTATCTTCTCTAAAAAACACAAGGTAAGACCAAATCCAAATAAATAAAAAGTGTGTGACGTTTCGGTAACAGCGTTGTTACCATCTTCAGACAAAAGTACCGAATGTGACGTTTCGGTAACAGTATTGTTACCATTCAGTACTTTTGTCTGAAGATGGTAACAACGCTGTTACTGAAACGTCATACACTATTTATTTATTTGGATTTGGTCTTATTACCTTGTGTTTATAATCCAAATTGTGCCTTATCCTTCTCTAAAAAACATGATATATTTGTGGAGAGAGGATACTTGGTGTGAGGAGCTGTCTGTGTTCCAGTGGCTATGGGGAACTGCCTGGCCAAGTCGGCCGACCCCCTCACCAAGGACATAGTTGCTGCTCCAGGGAACAACAAACCCTTCGGAGCCCCGGGCCAAGATCTGCGCTACACCAAGTCCCCCACCACCCAGCCCCCTCTAGGAGACCAACCCCGGCAACCCGGTGGTAAGTACTTAGTTCCAACACACATTGGCAATGTTGACAAACTTCTGTGATTCAAGGAGGTGTTGCAGAAGGTCATTCCATTGTAGATTTTAAAATATTTCAAAAGATTCATCAAATTAAAGACACTTCGGCCAGTAAATCTTTTTATTTTCTTGACGTTTTGACAAAAATCTTTTGTCCTCGTCAGGAGCGAACAAAAATTAAAACATTTGGTAAAGCGTTAAAAATTATTCTGAAAAGCTATAAATTACAGCCAGGCAGCATCTATCTTTGCAATTTCAAAAGATTTCAATTACACAGAACATCAATAAATATATACAGTAGAAACTCCATGAGAGGACGCTCGTATTAGAAGACATCTCTCTATAAAGGACAGTTTTCATTTTCAAAATTGCCATTTTTACTATTAAGCAACTCTCTGGTAAGAGGACACCTCTCCCTAAAGGACACTTTGGCTCCGCAATTAGGTGTCCTTTACAGAGAGGTTCTACTGTACTTTGAATAGTTTATATGTTAATCAAAATATTCAGATATCTACATGCAAAATTTCTTTATGGTTTTTGTTGGAAGGAAGTCACAAATATCAATTTATCCTGACAGTAATTGATTCAGTAGGGAGGGGATGCCAATTCCATGAATATTGTTAATTCCTATTAGGCAATTAACATTTTTACTATTAAGCAACTCTCTGGTAAGAGGACACCCCTTCCTAAAGGACACCTTGACTCTGCAATTAGGTATCTCTTACAGAGAGGTTCTACTGTATTTTGAATAGTTTATATATTAATCTAAATATTCAGATATCTACATGCAAAATTTCTTTATGGTTTTTGTTGGAAGGAAGTCGCAAATATCAATTTATCCTGACAGTAATTGATTCAGTAGGGAGAGGATGCCAATTCCATGAATATTGTTAATTCCTATTAGGCAAACTTTGACTTGGATAAAAACCAAAACCATTTTTTTAATCCATCATACATGTTTTCAGAAAATTTTCTTTATTCTCCTACTTTGAGACATGAGCATAGACGTGCAGCCAGTACTCTTGTGCCTCTACCTGATAGCAGGGAAGTGAAACTCGGGAAGTCCAAGGTCAATTAGCCGGCGGAGAAAGGATGTGATTAGATTAAACTGTTCAGAATACAGTAAATACCTCCTCTGTTTGTTCTTCAATGGTATAATTCTGTCATTGTAACTAAGGGGATTACAGTTGAACCTCTTGTTGTAACAATAATACTTGTGGGATTGTTATAACCCATGGTTGAAACTTTTGAGTATGTGTGGACTCTGAAATATTTTTTTTCTTTTTAACTAATAGATTACAGTTGAACCTCTTGATAAGGCACAATTTGGATTATAGATTATAAACACAAGGCAATAAGACCAAATCCAAATAAATAAATAATGTGTGATGTTTCAGTAACAGTGTTGTTACCATCTTCAGACAAAAGTACTGAATGTGTTTTTTTCAGTACTTTTGTTTCAGTACTTACCATTCAGTACTTTTGTCTTAAGATGGTAACAACGCTGTTACCGAAACATCACACATTATTTATTTATTTGGATTTGGTCTTAATACCCTGAGTTGAACCTCTTGCTGTAACAACAACACTTGCGGGATTGTTATTACCATGTTTAAAACATATTTGAGACTGAAAATTCTGTTGTTCTTCATGGGACTGTGGTATAATTCTGTCTTTTTAACTAATGGATTATTGTTAATGATTACAGTTGAACACCCCTTATTGTGCAATTGTTATAACCATGGTTGAAACAAACAAGACTGAAAACTTGGGGTACTTTAGAATTATGCTATTCTAACCAAGTTGTTGTTATAAGGGAGTCTGTTGTTGTTATAATAAGGTTCCACACATTGTATTTTTAGTTATTAGAACAATATGTTAAATCTGGTAGAACCCAAAAAAAAAAATCTCAGAATACCAGAATCCCTCTATAAATGGTTTTGGAATTTTATAGTGTTACAAATTAACTTTTTTTGTGGACAGGTATTAGTCCAATGCTGAGTATTCTGAAAAAAAAAAAGTTTTCAATCATAAATATGTGTTTTAAAATTACAAAATATTTTCTCACAATGAGTTTTTTTTTTTATTACAAAATGCTAGCTTTCAAGTGATAATTGCTCCTCAACGGGCTTAATATACTTTGTAAGTGCAAAGTCGAACTGCTTTTCACATGTGTAGACATGTGGTGTGCTTTTAGTAAAAGCAGTCGCTAACTACCCACCATGATTATCATGGCCTCTACCACATGTACTAAGGATAATTTAAAAAAAAAACGGGCTTAATAAAACATCGACTATATTCTACAAGAAATATTTACAAAAACATACGCGCACATTCTTGTGGTTATTGCTTGAAAGCTAGCGTTTTGTAATAAAAAGATACTCATTGTGAGAAAATATTTTGTAATTTTAAAACGTTTTTTACAATTTCATCATGAATAAATATGTGTGTCTGATGTTTATAAAGAACAAGAAGACCCTGTTTGTTCTTCTAACAAAATGATACAAAAAAACGATTAAAAATTGTAAAAAAAAAATGCATTGGCCGGGAATTGAACTTGGGCCGCCCGCGTGGCAGGCGAGCATTCTACCACTGAACCACTGATGCTTATAAGAAATGGCCATATTTGGGTATTTATTCCATTCACAAAAGCAAACGATGACAGAATTGATTGTTGATGACTCTGATACTTGTTATAACAAATAATTCCATATTGCAACAACAGGTTCTACAGCCCTCTGTGTATGTGTGTGACAGGCAAAGTGGTGATAGCCCTGTACACTTACACCGCAAGAGATGCCGGGGACCTGAATTTCAAGAAAGGAGACAGACTTCTCATTCTGGATGACAGGTCTGTAAACTACCCTGGATGTCTAACTGGCAAGATGTGCTAGATGATGAAGTGATGTGCTCTTTGATACCAGGCTACTCTATGTCAACTTTATACCATTTCTTCTCTAGGCACTCATCAATAGAGTATAGGTTTCATGATTACATGAGGGATCCTTGGTGTGAAAAGTTGAAGATTTGGGATAAATGTAACAATAGTGTTGATAATTGTACTATTTTTTTTTTTCACATTGTGTCGCGGTCTCACGCAATTCTGGCCTTAACTACCCGTTTCATGATTTTTCAGGAAGCCTTAAATGACCAAATTTTTTGGTCGTTGAGGTACAGCCTACACCACGCTGATGAGGGCCAACAGCCCGAAACACGTACGTGGTTAGCTTTTCTTGATTAATCAAGAATGGGTATTTGGCCAATTCTGGAATAATTAAAGATCAACGAGAATAGTTGATATTTATTCTGATAGATGGCGCAAGTCATCAGCAACTTTCAGTTGCACGATAAGGAGATGCCTTTTTTTTTTTTTTCATAATAGTGTTGATGTTATACTACCAATGAAAATTGATGATACTTTCTATTGGGTTGTAAAGAAAGCTTGTTCGGTTTTATTTGAAAATTTTATTTAGACAAAAAAACATTAGTTATAACATTTAATTAATCAATTATGTATTATCCGTTATTATTTGACCTGCTCCCAACGTTCGACTAGTTTGTTGATGCTGTTCCACCAAAAATCGCCCGGTCTGGTGTCGAAGAAGTTGTTGAGCCAGGTTTTGAGGTCCTCTTCATCATCGAAGGTAATGCCTCTCATATGGTTTGACATGGAGCGGAAAAGGTGGTAATCGGTTGGTGCAAGGTCTGGAGAGTACGGCGGGTACTGTAGAACTTCCTATTCGAGCTCTTGAAGGGCGGCTTTGACGACTTGTGCAATATGCTTAATGCTTGTCTTAAGGGAGAATGATTTGAACTTGTCGATCAGGTCTTTTCTGTTGAATAGCCTCATTCACACGATGCAATTGGGTAATGTAGAGGTCCTTGTTGACCGTGGCATTCCTTTCGAGCATTTCCCAGTACAGCACACCTTCGCAGTCTCAAAAAATGGAGATCATAGTCTTTTGTGGGTGAAAATTTTGCTTTATTCTTAATTGCTTACATCTTTGTTTTACTTTAGTACCAAGCCAATTATAGTTCACACCTTTTAGTGTCTAGATACACTCATGGACAAAACTTAAGGAAGTGGAAAGTTTTTGGTGTTGTTACCATTCTTCTATTTTTTTGAAAGAGACAGATGCAATTTTTTTCACACATGGTTAGCTCTGGTGTCTTCAATAAAGATCACTGGGTATCAAATTTCTTTCATAGTTATTGTATGGATCCCAATATACATGCTAAAAGGTAAAACTTCTTTAAGTTTAGTCCATGAGAGTGTATTATTTGATGCCCTAGGTTTTCCTAAAAATATTTCACAGAGATAGATAGATGTTGTCATTTAGGTTTGTCCTATTGGTACCCGAGCTCTGTCTGGGGGTCGGTGGAAGGATGGTCTAAACCATTGGCTTTTGACTGCTACAACCCGGGATCAAATCCCGCATTGAGAACTTTTTTCTAATTGAAAAAAAAAAAGCTCCATTGGGACCCTGCTTCTTGCAAAAGCCCAACCCCACCAGCGAGTGCAAGTAACCAAATGGGGCTCTGGCACATTTGTAAGGGCAAAAGTCAAACTGATTTTCACATATGTAGACATGTGGTGTACCTACATTAAAAGCTGTTGCCAACATCTACCCATCCATTGATGAGCTCTACTCTTCCCCGGCCGACACCATCAAAAGTCTCAAGCTTTACAAGCTTGATACCTTAGTGTGATTGAGTGGAGATAAGAAAGAAGAAGAAGAAGATGATTATCATAGCATGTACCACGTGTACTAGGGATAATAAAAAAGGAGCTCTGTACTGCTGGGAGTAGGAAAGGAAGAGCTAGGGAATTCTACCATTGGCAAGACATTCATTGTTTGTCACCAAAGTTCAATGGACTTTATTAGTCTTATGAACTTAATTATATCTCCCAACTGCTAATTCCATTAACCTTGGCCTTAATTTCCTCTGTGCTATTTAATCTCTTGCTACGTGTTGTTTTCAATCTCGCTTATTCCTATGAAAACATTACTAGAGCACTAGCCTTGCCAACAAACGGAGGAGGAGCTCTGAACATCAGAAATAGACAGCATCAAACAACACTAACAAAATTTAGAACAGGCCATCTCAAGCCATTGAAGATAGAAAATAACAACCAAATCTACCCCACTTGCCCAAAATGTAGCTTGGCACCTGCAGCTCCAGAACACATTTTGGCTTGCATTAGATGCACTAAACAGGACCTTTGGGAGAAACTGCTGCTTATCATAAAACAGCTCGAGGAGCATGAACTCATGGAATTTGTGTAATCTTTACACAAGGGGATAAGAAACAACAACACAAATGGATAGTTAGCTAGTTATAGACTTGCTGAAATATGAGAAGAGAAATATCTTCAGTATATTAAATGGGCCATTAGAAACAGCAACCTCTTTCTTGCTTCCTCTAGCATTTCATCTCAATAGTCCAATCCTGTTGTTGTTGTTTCTTATCCCCTTGTGTAAAGATTACACAAATTCCATGAGTTCATGCTCCTCGAGCTGTTTTATGATGAGCAGTGGCCTCTCCCAAAGGTCCTGTTTAGTGCATCTAATGCAAGCCAAAATGTGTTCTGGAGCTGCAGGTACCAAACTACATTTTGGGCAATTGGGATAAATTTTGTTATTATTTTCTATCTTCAATGGCTTGAGATGGCCTGTTCTAAATCTTGTTAGTGTTGTTTGATGCTGTCTATTTCTGATGTTCAGAGCTCCTCCTGGATTCACTCCACTGTACCAACTGTGCTTAGGTGGGATCCTCCAGTTCTTGTTTATTTTTGTTTTGGCTATTGTTTCTATTTCTTTAAAAGTAAGTTTATTTTTCTGTGGCAAGGGTTCTTTTGTGCCTTTTTTCGCTAGCACATCAGCACATATACATTGTGGTGGTTTCTTGTTCAACAACAGTTATCTTTTATATTTGTGTGATGGTACTTTTTTTTTAATTCAGATAATGGTCTTTTTAATCATTCAATTAAAATACAGTAGAACCTCCATGAGAAAGGACACTCGCGCTAGAGGACACCTCTCTATAAAGGACAGTTTTCATTTGCATAATTACCATTCTTACTATTTAGCAACTCTCCAGGTAAGAGGACACCTCTCCCTAAAGGACACTTTGGCTCTGCAATTATGTGTCCTTTACAGAGAGGTTCTACTGTACTATAAAGATATAAAATATTTATTATAACATATTTGTTGAATATATTGTTGTGGAGATAAATAAAGCAAGGGCAAGTTTGTGAATAATTAATTTATTATAAGAGGTATTTATAGGGAGAGAGAGAGTCAGCTAATAATACAACTTACCCCAAGTTAAAGATAATTCTAATGAGCGACGTCAGCCATCCCCCGCCGACCAGATTCCGAGAACCCCTCACACCCGTGGCCCCCACCCCCGGAGTCCAGGGATGATTGACAGGCGTCCCATGGGGCCTCTTGTGATTGTAGCCGCAAAGCCTCTTGACAATATACTTATTTACAGTGGAATTAAGATGTTGGAATTTGTTATTTCATGAAGGAGCAATTGATTCTGGTATGGAAGAATGTATTGTTTATATCTTCTGTTAATATATATATTAGTTATGGGTGGTTAGTAAGGGTAGTTATAGAAGTTATGGGTGGCTTTGGACTTGGGGTGGCTTAAATATTAGACTTCAAATAATCCAAAAGAAAAAAAGGCCTTCAATATTTATATATTTTTTTATTATCCCTAGTACACGTGGTACAAGCCATGATAATCATGGTGGGTAGTAGTTGGCGACTGCTTTTACTGTAAGTACACCACATGTCTACACATGTGAAAAGCAGTTCGACTTTTATACTTACAAATGTACCAGAGCCTTGTCAATATTAAATTGCTTAATCTAGCTGGCCAATTCTGATTACCAGAAGGGGAAATTACATGACCAGGAAATGACTCATGCAGCGATTGTTTCTTGGGCTGTATGGCCTGTACCCAATATGCTATTCCATTCCTAAGTCTTATCTATTAGCAGCAGGTTTATCTGGCCACAGAAGTCCAAGGCCTAATTAATGAAAAGTGATTATTTTAGCAAATGCAGCACTTCCATGGTTGATAGACGGGGCAAATTGTAGTGGGTGTTGAAATCACTCATACAGTGATTGTTTCTTGGGCTGTATGGCCTGTACCCAATATGCTATTCCATTCCTAAGTGTTATCTATTAGCAGCAGGTTTATCTGGCCACAGAAGTCCAAGGCCTAATTAATGAAAAGTGATTATTTTAGCAAATGCAGCACTTCCATGGTTGATAGACGGGGCAAATTGTAGTGGGTGTTGAAATCACTCATACAGTGATTGTTTCTTGGGCTGTATGGCCTGTACCTAATATGCTAATCCATTCCTAACCTTTGTCTATAGCCAGCAGGCTTATTTAGCCACAGAAGCCCAAGGCCAAATTAATCTAGATTGATCAAAAGTGGTTATTTTAGCAAATGCAGCACTTTCATGTTTGATAGAAGTGGCGAATTGTAGTGGGTGTTAAAATGACTCATACAGTGATTGTTTCTTGGGCTGTATGGCCTGTACCCAATATGCTATTCCATTCTTAACCTTTTGTCTATAAGAAGCAGGCTTATATCTGGCCACAGAAGTCCAAGGCCAAATTAATCTAGATTGATGAAAAGTGGTTATTTTAGCAAATTCAGCACTTTCATGTTTGATAGAAGTGGCGAATTGTAGTGGGTGTTAAAATGACTCATACAGTGATTGTTTCTTGGGCTGTATGGCCTGTACCCAATATGCTATTCCATTCTTAACCTTTTGTCTATAAGAAGCAGGCTTATATCTGGCCACAGAAGTCCAAGGCCAAATTAATCTAGATTGATGAAAAGTGGTTATTTTAGCAAATTCAGCACTTTCATGTTTGATAGAAGTGGCGAATTGTAGTGGGTGTTAAAATGACTCATACAGTGATTGTTTCTTGGGCTGTATGGCCTGTACCCAATATGCTATTCCATTCTTAACCTTTTGTCTATAAGAAGCAGGCTTATATCTGGCCACAGAAGTCCAAGGCCAAATTAATCTAGATTGATGAAAAGTGGTTATTTTAGCAAATTCAGCACTTTCATGTTTGATAGAAGTGGCGAATTGTAGTGGGTGTTAAAATGACTCATACAGTGATTGTTTCTTGGGCTGTATGGCCTGTACCCAATATGCTATTCCATTCTTAACCTTTTGTCTATAAGAAGCAGGCTTATATCTGGCCACAGAAGTCCAAGGCCAAATTAATCTAGATTGATGAAAAGTGGTTATTTTAGCAAATTCAGCACTTTCATGTTTGATAGAAGTGGCGAATTGTAGTGGGTGTTAAAATGACTCATACAGTGATTGTTTCTTGGGCTGTATGGCCTGTACCCAATATGCTATTCCATTCTTAACCTTTTGTCTATAAGAAGCAGGCTTATATCTGGCCACAGAAGTCCAAGGCCAAATTAATCTAGATTGATGAAAAGTGGTTATTTTAGCAAATTCAGCACTTTCATGTTTGATAGAAGTGGCGAATTGTAGTGGGTGTTAAAATGACTCATACAGTGATTGTTTCTTGGGCTGTATGGCCTGTACCCAATATGCTATTCCATTCTTAACCTTTTGTCTATAAGAAGCAGGCTTATATCTGGCCACAGAAGTCCAAGGCCAAATTAATCTAGATTGATGAAAAGTGGTTATTTTAGCAAATTCAGCACCTCCATGGTTGATAGACGGAATGAATTGTAGTGGGTGTTGACACAAGCTAACATCCTGGTACACAATATGTTTCTTTGTCCTCTTATTTATGCCAAATGGTTTTTTTCTCATTTACCATATACACTCATGGACAAAACTTAAGGAAGATGTACATTTCAGCATGTATATTTGAATTCAGACAATAACTCTGAAAGATATTTGATACACGGTGACCTTTATTAAAGACACGCAATATAAGCAAGTGTGAACAAAATTGCTTCTGTTTCCTTAAAAAAAATAAAATAAGACGACCATTTTCTTATGTTTTGTCCATGGGTGTAATTAATCCCGAAAAGAGCAAGATTTGAAGATTATCATTATTATAATGGACTAATTTATCAGATCCTTCATAACTCTTCTGAAGAAATTATATACAGATAAAGCAATATATCAGACTCGATAGAAGAGAGTGTACGGTGAAGGCGGCCTATCTCTGAAACAAGAGTTTCTCTCTCCATCTTAATTAGGTCCATAAGGGGTTCATGAAATTTCGAGGAATTTCCAAAACTGATGTTATGGCTGATAAGGCACAATTTAGATTATAGATTATAAACACAAGGTAATAAGACCAAATCCAAATAAATAAATAGTGTGTGATATTTCGGTAACAGTGTTGTTACCGAAACATTACACACTATTTATTTATTTGGATTTGGTCTTATTACCTTGTGTTGATGTTATGGCTTAGTCACTGATCTTAGTTTGCTATTAGACACAACAAACATATGGTGCATTGTATCATTTTGATGAGGGAGATAGCTTTCACAGGTGGCGTGATCGTAGCCAACCAATAGGAGGGCGCCATTCCAAAAAAAAAGCAAACGGTGACAGAGATGACAAATGATTAGGAGATTAAGAATTAAGAACGGATGACGCTCGTAACTGTATATAGAATAATCCAAATTGTGTGCCTTATCAAGAAAAGACAAACTTCAGAATGACACAGCAATTTATTTAAGGCAAGTACAAATTGATGAATTACAAGAGAAGTATTGAGGGAAGTTCACCCAAAGTAATAAAATATACATCATGATTAATTATCTGTTAAGAAATTAATAAATATACTCTGCTATTAAAATAGAGCAATCCATAAAATAAATCTTTAATTAAAAAGGCATATATTGGATCAAAATAGCATTAATTTTAACAATATTTACCGTTTAGGCAACTCAAATTTTAGTAAAATAAATGATATTTTGATCCAATATATGCCTTTTTAATTAAATACTCTGCTATATGTATTAAAATGAGCATATATGGTCATGGTATAAAAGAAACTCTTCTCTCAGCAAAATGTCTTTTATTTATAATATTATACTGACAGGATTTTAATATTGTAACATAGAAAATTAGGAAAGACAAACTTCAGAATGATACTGCAAGTTATTTAATGCAAGAACAAAATCAACATTTACGAGATGTGTTCAAAAAGTATCGCGACTTTTGTGTTTTTTCAAATATTATTTATTTATTCATGAATACCTATTTTGTCCTCTTCAAAGTAATCCCCATAAGATATTATACACTTGTGCCAACGATTTTTCCAATCTTCGAAGCACTTCAAAAAATCATTTTTAAAAATCTTTTTCAGCTCCTCCTTTGATGCCGTCTTTATCTCGTCAAGCGTAGCGTAACGTCGTCCTTTCATGGGCCTCTTCAGTTTAGGGAACAAGAAAAAAGTCACAGGGGGCCAGATCTGGGGAATACGGTGGCTGCGGCATCATTAGTGTGTTGTTTTTGGCCAAAAGGTCGCGCACAAGCAACGAGGTGTGAGCAGGGGCGTTATCGTGGTGCAAAAGCCAATTTTTGTTCTTCCAATTGCTTCGCACAAATTGCGCATAACTTGCAGGTAATATTCCTTATTGACCGTTCTACCCTGTGGCAAGAACTCATGATGCACCACGCCCCTGCAATCGAAGAAAACTGTCAGCAAAACTTTCACATTCGACCGAACTTGGCGCGCTTTTTTCTGTCTTGGTTCGTGCGGCAGCTTCCATTGAGATGATTGAGCTTTGGTTTCCACGTCATAACCATAAACCCACGCTTCGTCACCAGTTATGACCCTCTGGAGCAAATTTGGGTCGTCGCGGACAGAGTCCAACATCTCTTTAGCAATGTTCATGCAATGCTGTTTTTGGTCGCAATTGAGCAATTTTGGTACGAATTTCGCGGCGACCCGTCTCATGCCCAAGTCATTGATAAAAATCAAATGGCACGAGCCAATCGATATGTTTAGGTCCTCAGCAACTTCTCTAACGGTGATTCGACGATTGGCCAATATCATTTTCTCCACTTCATTAATTTTTTCGTCTGTTGTTGAAGTGCTCGGGCGTCCGGCACGCTCTTCGTCGTTCACATCTTCTCGGCCTTCTGAGAACATTTTGTACCACCGATAAACGTTGCTTCGGTCCAAGGTAGCTTCTCCGTATGCCACAGTCAACATTCGGAATGCATCCGCGCACTTAATTTCATTTTTCACACAAAATTTGATACAGGTTCTTTGATCCATTTTTTTTAATAGGTAAAAATCGAAGACGATCCAAAACACTTGCAAGCAAAGCAGGTGTCAACAATTAAGTGAACATTCAAAATGGCCGAGCTTGTCGGCATAAGTGAGAGACATGAGTACCAACATAAAGCCACAAAAAGATCGAAATTTGAATATACGTAACCCGCGAAAATTAAAAAGTCGCGATACTTTTTGAACACACCTCGTATAAGATAAGCAATGAGGGAAGTTTCCAGAGTAGCAAAAATATAAATAATATAAATATAAAAAAAAATTGATATTCTAAAATATAATAAATACTTTGCTACAATATTAACAAGTTCTCACATATTATTATATTTGTAATATGAATCTTTCAAATCAGCAAATAGAGTGACATTCGCATCAAATCCATAAAAAAAAATCATTACAATCAGCCAGATGGTGATGCTACCTACAGTTTAATCGCTGATGTTTGAATCAGTACTCTTCTTCTTCTTTCTTATCTCCACTCAATCACACTAAGGTATCAAGCTTGTAAAGCTTGAGATTTTTGATGGTGTCTGCCGGGGAAGAGTAGAGCTCATCAATGGATGAGTCAATACAGTCAATAATATGTCTTGGGGTTGCAGGCTGAGAATTGCACTTAGTACATAGTGGGAAAACCCTGCAACCATTCTGGAAAATCATTGTCCGTAGATGACCAGACTTAAGTCTGGAAATCAAAGACTGTTGTTCTCTTGGGAGGACAGAACCGGTGCTTGTCCCTTCCCAATCATGAATCAGTACTAAAAGTTCTCAATTCATTCCTGCTATCACTTTTCACCTTTTGTCACTTTTAAGTTTACAATCCAATAAAATAACCCCTTGTATCACTATTAAGGTAGAAACACCAGACTGTTGTTGTTTCTTATCCTCTTGTTTAAAGATTACATAGCAGAAAAATAAACTTACTTTTAACACTTTTGACCCGAGGGACGTGAATTTGCGTCCTTGCCGATTTTGCCTCAAGCCCGAAGGACGTGAATTTGCACCCTCGATTTTCTAAATTAAATATAAAATCGCCGGCGGCTGACACGAATTCACATCCACCAGGATCTTGTCTAACTATCAGTGGGTTGGGGAGATGTCAGCTGACTTAATGTACCTGTAAAACATTACGTGAGATCGTCATTCCATCAGCCCCTATTGCCTCCTATACAACTACAGAATCGTCCGTCCTCAAAGTGTTAAAGAAATAGAAACAGTAGCCAAAACAAAATAAACAAGAACTGGAGGATCCCACCTAAGCACAGTTAGTATAGTGGAATGGACCCAGGAGGAGTTCTGAACCTCAGAAATAGACAGCATCAAACAACACTAACAAGATTTAGAACAGGCTCATGATGGTTGGCAAACAGACACCATTAAGGGCCACAACTTGATACCCTAATATGATTGAGTGGAGATAAGAAAGAAGAAGAGAACAGGCCATCTCAAGCCATTGAAGATAGAAAGTAACAAAATCTACCCCACTTGCCCAAAATGTAGCTTGGTACCTGCAGCTCCAGAACACGTTTTGGCTTGTATTAGATGCACTAAACAGGACCTTTGGGAGAGGCTGCTGTTTATCATAAAACAGCTCGAAGAGCATGAACTCTTGGAATTCATGTAATCTTTACACAAAGGGATAAGAAACAACAACAACAGATTACATGAATTCCATGAGTTCATGCTTCTTGATCTTTTTTTTTTTTTTTTTTTTTTTTATGATAAGCAGCAGCCTCTCCCAAAGGTCCTGTTTAGTACATCAAATGCTAGTCAAAATGTGTTCTGGAGCTGCAAGTGCCAATCTGTATTTTAGAACAGGCCATCTCAAGTCATTGAAGATGGAAAATAACAACAAAATCTACCCCTCTTGCCCAAAATGTAAACATCAGACTTCCAAGGGATAGGTTTCTTTTTAAAATTTATATTTTTGGTGATAAATTCATTGTTTAACTTGAGTGTTCATAATTTACTAAAATATTATCTTGAATCAGTGAGGGCTATAGAGCTCTGGAGAGATATTTTCTTTCTCTTTCTTAACTCCACTCCATCATATTAAGGTATCAAGCTTGTAAAGCTTGAGACTTGACAACCATCATGACTGGGTGAAGTAGAATGCATCTGCCTTTGTCATTAAGACTGGAAGCACTACTCAGTGGCAGGCCAACTTAGCTCCAAAAGAAATGGCCACCTCTGACATGAGGAACAGACACCATGTACAGCCACTCCTAACATGGAGTACAAAAGCTGCTTATCCCTGGATTAGGAGCCCTTACAGGGTTAGAGAGATATGTTAGCACACATACAGCTATCACTAGGTCAGCATCTAAAGGAATGGTTGTTGTGCAGTGATCCAGACTGGTGGCATGCCAAACATATGGCCAACCAGAGCACGGGTTACATCCCTCGCAACTACGTGGCCCCAGAGAAGACTGTAGAGAGTGAAGAGTAAGTCCTACTTCCTATCATAAGTTTTGCCTTGCATAGGGGTTCGGTGGAAGGATCTTCTAAACCATTGGTTTTTGACTGCTATGACCCGTAATCGAATTCTGCATTGGACACTTTTTTCTAAAAAAAAAAAGGGGGTCCAATGACCCCCGATTCTTGCAAAAGTTTTACCCCACCAGAAAGTGAAAGTAATTGAATGGTGCTCTGGCACATTTGTAAGTGCAAAAGTTGAACTGCTTTTCACATATGTAGACTTGTGGTGTACTTACAGTAAAAACAGTGGCTAACTACCCACCATGATTATCATGACCTGTACCATATGTACTAGGGATATTAATAATAAAAAAAAATTGCCCTGCTGATATACATCTTCATTTAAGTCCTCTTTTTTTCATCAGAATTTATAAATGAAATAGAAAAAAAACACAATTTAGAATAAAAATAAAATTAAATCGTGCCCAAATTAGTCTCAAGCCATGAGAGGCATTTGGCCATATCATTACTTTTTTGGAACAAAAAGGTTTCTTTGTCAAATCTAACAAAATAAGTACTCTAGATGATAAATCACAATTTGGATTATAGATTATAACTACAAGAAAATATGACTGAATCCAAAACAAGGTAATAAGACCAAATCCAAATAAATAAATAGTGTGTGACGTTTCGGTAACAACACTGTTACCGAAACGTCACACACTATTTATTTGAATTTGGTCTTATTACCTTGTTTTATAATCTATAATCCAAATTGTGCCTTATCAATGACTGAATTCAAATAAATTTATAGTGTTTGACGCAGTCACCAGCCTTGTCACCAACGTGAAACGTCACACACTTATCAATTTATTTGGATTAGTTTTTATTTTATTGTAGAAGTACTCTAGAGCATATGACACAGCCTCCTTAGAAGCATAGAATTATGTAAATTAGGCTTTTGGTAAGGCCAGAAGAAAAATACTAACCCAAAATGTTAATGAAGCAACATTCTGAACATGCCTGATGTGTGTAAATAGATTAGCTAAAGTCAGTAAATAAATGCATGGGAAAAGCTCTCTCTATGTAAAGTTTTGATATATGGAAATATGATCCTAGGTAACACCCTGGTGTCGATTGATAAGGCACAATTTGGATTATAGATTATAAACACAAGGTAATAAGACCAAATCCAAATAAATAAATAGTGTGCTATGTTTCGGTAACAGCGTTGTTACCATCTTCAGACAAAAATACTTCATTCAGTACTTTTGTCTGAAGATGGTAACAATGCTGTTACCGAAACATAGCACACTATTTATTTATTTGGATTTGGTCTTATTACCTTGTGTTTATAATCCTGATGTAGATCTTTCTACATCATATTTATTTGCATAGATAGAGATCCAAGTGTATATAAATATACAGTATTGGTGTAAGGAGGATATTTGTGATGGAGATGATTGAACTCTGTACAACTTCCACCTTAGATGTAATATATCTCAGTTATGATGCTGTTGAAACATGAACAATGGAATCTTGTTGCATCTACTTTATGATTCTGGCTGTGCTGTATCCAGCTGGTTCTTCGGGAGTGTGTCCCGGAAGGATGCAGAGAAGATGTTGCTGCTGCCCTCCAATCCTAGAGGGACATTTCTCATCAGGAACAGTGAGCAGCCGTCAGGTGAGACATAGACAGACAATGTCACCATCAGCTGACTGACCTGGTGACTGTCCCAGGGGCCTACTCTCTCTCCATCCGGGACTGGGACCCAAGCAAAGGAGACCATGTGAAACATTACAAGTTGAAGACCCTGGACAACGGGGGCTTCTACGTCACCACCAAGAAAACCTTCCCCACTCTGCAGGACCTAGTAACCTACTACACTGGTGAGAAAGATTGAAACTGGTCTATTAATCTTACCAATATAAGATTGGGAAGAAATAGTACAAATGTGATATTGTACTGGGATTACTGTTCATAAATTATGAAAAAGGCATCTCCTTATCGTGCAACTGAAAGTTGCTGATGGCTTGCGCCATCTATCGGAATAAATATCAACTATTCTCGTTGATTTCTAATTATTCATATTGATTAATCAAGAATGGGTAATTGGCCAATTCTGGAATAATTAGAAATCAACGAGAATAGTTGATATTTATTCCGATAGATGACGCAAGCCATCAGAAACTTTCAATTGTACGATAAAGAGATGCCTTTTTCATAAATATAAGATTATATAGGGTTAATAGTGTTTCACCAAGTTGCAGGGTCGTCGACCTTGGTTTCTTCCTTCTTGGTGTTATACACGTTTCCTGAGCGGGTTTCCATACTCAAAACAAATAAGTTTTTTTTTTGCTTATTCCTAGTACACGTGGTACAGGCCATGATAATCATGGTGGGTAGTTAGCGACTGCTTTTTTACTGTAGGCGCACCACATGTCTACACATGTGAAAAGCAGTTCAACTTTTCACTTACAAATGTGCCAGAGCCCCGTTTGGTTACTTGCACTCGCTGGTGGGGTTGGACTTTTGCAAGAATCGGGGGGCCATTGGAGCATTTTTTAATTTTTTTTTTAAACAGAAAAAAGTGTCCAATGCGGGATTCGAACTCGGGTCGTAGTGGTCGAAAACTAAACAGTTTAACCAGCCTTCCACCGACCCCCCCAAACAAATAAGTAAAAGTGAATAAATAAAAATAAATAAAAAATAAATTACCTTTCGAAGTTATTGTGTTTATTTATTCGTGGTCTCCTCGTAGGTTGTGATCCGTAGTCTCCTCTCCGTCCTCTCTCCCTCCAATAACCAATCAAGATATATGTACAATAAATATTACAAAAGGAATGAAACTATAAAAAGGAATGATGATAATCTAAATATTCTGTTTTAAATAAATATTAAATATCATAGAATATTTTGAATAAATGTAAGGCGCATTAAAATTGATGTAACAATAGGAGGAAAAAGAAAAATTAAATATTATTTTCATCAGAGGAATCCCACTGATGTCACATTCCGTCCTGAAGTGAGAGAGACCTACCAGCTAGATGGAACAGTGGAATAAAGCAATACAAACACCAAATGTATGTATGTTGTTGTTTCTTATCCCCTTATGTAAAGTTTACACAAATTCCACTGGAATGGGGTGTAGGAGTGCAGCTTTCGTTGATCATGGTACCATGATCCAGGCACACTTTGGTGAAAGTCTTGATTTTGCCTGTAGTTTGAGGCTATTCCTAACATGGAAGCCTTTTGCTGCTGACTCTAACATGAGTACAGATGCAGCTCCTCCGTATCCCTGAAGAGGAACCCTTGCTGAGGTCTATCAACAGGATCAGCTGAACTGAGGATTTTTAAAGAGTTCTACTGAAACAAAATGTATACTGCATACATGTCCTAAATCAACTTTCAAGATGTTTTTTTCCACAAAGCAGCAATTTTTTACCTACACTTATTTAACCTCTATAGAAAATGACATTCATTAGTTTTATCGTTTTCAAAATTGCTTTCATTCATAGAAAAATTGTAAACATTGCATTGTGACATAATTTATAGAGCTCCATACGAAAGAATTTTACCTACACTTATTTTTCCTCTATAAAAAAAAAACATTCGTTGGTTTTATCGTTTTCAAAATTGCTTTAATTCATAGAAAAATTGAAAACATTGTGTGTGCATTGTGACATAATTTTTAGAGCCCATATGAAACAATTGTACCTACACTTATTTTTCCTCTATGAAAAAAACATTCGTTCGTTTTATTGTTTTCAAAATTGCTTTAATTCATAGAAAAATTGTAAACATTGCATTGTGACATAATTTTAGAGCTCCATACGAAACAATTGTACCTACACTTATTTTTCCTCTATAGAAAAATGACATTCGTTAGTTTTATCATTTTCAAAATTGATTTTATTCATAGAAAAATAGAAAACATTGTGTGTGCATTGTGACATAATTTATAGAGCTCCATACGAAAGAATTTTAACTACACTTATTTTTTTCTCTATAGAAAAAATGACATTCATTAGTTTTATCGTTTACAAAATAACTTTTATTCGTAGAAAAATAAAAACCATTGCATTGTGACCGAGCCCCATACAAAACAATAAAAAGAAGTCACATTGTTTTATTGTTTTATTTGATACAATGATTTGTTCAATTAAATTATTTGATTAATTGATTCCATGATTTATTTAGAGCACATTTGTCATGATTAGATTTTTAACTGGCTTGGTGGAGAAGGGTAGCAGGACTCATTAGCAGCCAAGCTGTCAGAATGTACTGGATGACATTGGTCCTGCTACACCAATCAGCTGTTTAGTATTAAAGATGATGTTTTATTTCTATGTCCATAAATATATATACACTCATTGATAAAGCTTAAGAAAGTGGAAAGTCTTTGATGTAGCCAGTCATCTGTTATTTTTTTTTTTTTTAGGAGACAGAGGTAATTTGGCCCTCATCAGTGTGGTGCAAGCTGTACCTCAACGACCAAAAAACTGGTCATTCAGGCATCCTGAAAAATCATGAAATGGGTAGTTAAGGTCACATTATTCCTGGAAGCCTTATGTTTTCATCTTGATTTCAGTTAGCTACAGGAGCACTGCTGCAATTGCTCTACTTTAATTTGTTCCTTCGCCCTCGTATTGGCTTCTAATGTTGAGTGCTCCCAGGGGACTCCAACGGACTCTGCCACCAGCTTACCCAGGCCTGCCCCAAACCCAAGCCTCACATGTGGGACCTCTCTCCGGAGACCAGAGATGAATGGGAGATTCCCCGGACTGCCCTGCACTTCATCCGCAAACTGGGGAGTGGGAACTTCGGGGAGGTCTGGCACGGTAGGCAAAGTTTGAACTATATTTGTGTTCGAATCTATCTGTGGGAAGAGGCTAACAAATGAAAAATAATAAACTTAGTAGTTAAAATTTGAAATAATTATTTGTTTATATAAAAGGCCGGACCTGGATCTGTAAAGAAAAAAAAAATTTTCTTCTCAAAATATTTTGAGAGATTGTTCCCTCTTTATCAATTTATTGCACAGTAAACTGTTTACTTACGCCCTTTTATATAATCTTAATTAATGGATTGCCTTTTGACTCAAACAATAATTTGTTTGGCAATGTGTTTCTCTTTCCAAAAATATATCATTAAATATATTATATCTACAGACTTTACTGCGATTATACAAGGTATTGAATGAGAGAACTTGGCTCATCAGTGGATGAACCAAGCCTCTTCATTCAATAACTTTTATCATCGCAGTAAGGTCTGTAGAGATAATATATTAAATGATATATTTTTGGAAAGAGAGAAACACATTGCTAAACAAATTATTGTTTCAAATTTTATCGAATGATGGCGATTAAATTTATAAATAAAACTTGGTAGAGTTGTAAAAATGTTATTGATCAATATACAAGATAGATTTTTAAAGAGAGAAATAGGTTGGTGAGTGGTTTGTAGTTTAAATAGAAAGGCTGCTTTGCTCAAATTCACCTTAAAATACTTGAGAGAGGGGGAACGTTAAAGAAAGGTAGGTGCCTTCACCCAATATCAAGGAGAGTAGACACACACCAGGCTTACTACCATCTTAATGAAACATACTTTCATAGAATTCTGATTGTCCTGTACTATAATATTGGCTCAGAGAAAATATAGCTTCAAGAACAAGCTAGCGGAACTGATTTAGTCTTATTTACAATTAGGTGTTATATTTGAATTGTACTGTGTGAGTTGAAATTGTTGGTCTTAAGTAAGATGTTGAATTCTCTATAAAAATAAATTTAAAACTTTTCAAAACTTTTAGTTCCCCCCTATTTGATGAGTTATCAATTTGAAGATATCCAAATACTGTCACCATCGGCTCTGTGTGTGACAACTTTTTAATCTTTGTACTCATTAAGCCAAATTGAATACAATATGTTTTTGTTTCTTATCCCCTTGTGTAAAGATTACACAAATTCCATGAGTTCATGCTTCTCGAGCTGATGATAAGCAGGGACCTCTCCCAAAGGTCCTGTTTAGTGCATCTAATGCAAGCCGAATGTGTTCTGGAGATGCAGGTGCCAAGCTACATTTTGGGCAAGTGGGGTAGATTTTGTTATTATTTTCTATCTTCAATGGCTTGAGATGGCCTGTTCTGTGGCCATATGTAGTTCTTCTTCTTTCTTATCTCAACTCAATCATATTAGGGTATCAAGCTTGTAAAACTTGAGACTTTTGATGGTGTCTGCAGGGGATGAGTAGAGCTCATACAATAAATGACCTCTCTCCTCTCTGTAATGTCTTTATTCTTAAAATGATCATTGTCTTATCCATTTCTTTTATCTCTTATCATATAAAGGCATCTTTGTTTGAAATCAATTTATGAAAAGCTATTAGTTTTTAACTGTCTCTTGATGGATCAATTTGGAAGTTCCATCGTAATTTGAATAAAAATAGATCAAAGAGACATATTTCTAACCTTACTCCATCTTTTCCCCCTCAGATATTTATTCCAATGTGATGTCTGGGGTATAGGGATGTGGAAGGACACCACGGAGGTAGCCATAAAGACCCTGAAGCCTGGCACCATGGCTCCTGCGGCCTTCCTGCAGGAGGCTTCCATAATGAAGAAGCTGCGGCACCAGAAGCTGGTGTCCCTCTATGCCGTGTGTTCCAAGGAGGAGCCCATCTACATTGTCACAGAGTACATGGCCAATGGCTCCCTGTTGGACTACCTCCGCAACAACCGGGAAGGCAAAGCCCTCAAATTGCCGTCCCTTATTGACATGGCTGCTCAGGTAACTAGCTTCTTTATGTGTGTGGAATTGCTGCTTAACACACACACAGTTTTTTAAATAACTATTTATATTTACAAAATCTTCGGATTCTATATTTTATTTAAGATTTGTGATTTTTTTTTTTTTTTGTTAAACGATTCAAGATTCCCACACCTTCAGTAAGAGAATAAACCACCCTTTTTATTTGTAGAACATTAATCAAGTTTTTTTTTTCACATTTCTTACTAACAAATGATCGAAGACATCAAAATCACTTTGAAATACCAAAATTTATAAATGACTACAATAAATTATTCATTTTTGTCATGGAATTCATGTAGAATTTACACAAGGGGATAAGAAAAAAATAATAATTCATTTTTGTGTTAACAACATTAGAACTACAAGGTAATAAAACCAAATACAAATTAAAAAAAAAAAACTAGTGTTTGTTGTTTTGGTAACATAATTGTTACCTAAATGTTACACACTAATATTTGAATTTGATCTTTTTACCTTATAGTTCTGATCTCTAATCCAAATTGTACCTAATCATATTAACAGCCTTGTTTGAAATGAAAATATTTTATTATTGGTGTTAAAATGGCAGTATTAGTATTAGAGACACACAATGTTCAAGGAATTTTTCGGTATTTAATAATACAGAATCATTAACAACTCTTTTTTTTAATTGGAAAGCTCTAAAACTGAGACTCAGTATAAGAACTCCTAAGAGTCCTCTATGTATTAGAATCATTCAATACATCCTTCACCTTCCTTCTGTACACATTGGATTCAGCGATATTTCCAACTTGCAAAAGCACTTTGGTAAAACCCCTTATCCAACTCTCTGAACCACCCTCTAACAGCTTGGAATCAAATTACGTCACTTTCAAATGTTGTACCACATAAAATCTCTTTTATCTTCCAAACAACTAGAAGTCTGAGGATGCCAGGTCAGAGCTGTAGGCAGGGTGAGGCATCAAAGTTCATCCATACCCTGCTAAAGTCAGGTATGCTGTGTAAGGTCTCACATTATCCTGATGATTTGGGTGTTTTTTTTTTTTAACTTGAGTATTTTTGTTCCAATTGCTCTTTTTAGTTTTTCCAATTATTTACAATACCTTTCCTTGTTGATAAGCCCCTTCGTGGTCCCAAAAGAAAGACAAAATGATATTATCCTTGGAAAGGGAAAGCCTTGGTTTTTACCTCTACTGGCAATGTTTTATTGGTTTATTGCATTGATTGGTGCTCTGAGGAATGATCAAAATGATAAATCCAAGTCTCATCACATGTTATCACATCTTCAAACATCTGAGAAGGTTCTCCAGAAAAAGTCTCCATGAGGTCTAAACAAATTTCTTTCAAAATTTTCATAATTTCTCGTGTTTTGACACCCATTTTGAACATAATATTTTCAATATATGATATCATTAATAAGTTCAAGAACACTTTATGCTGGGAAAGTTTTCCCATTACCAGATTTTATAAATTGTCATTGTCCGATAACACAGGTCTACAAAAAAAAACTTTTTTTTTTTGCACAAGAGAACCTGATGGTGTTTCTAGTGTAACTTTTCATGCTGAACTCAAAAATCTAATCAGAAATTTCCCATCACCCATGGTTTTTGCCTGACGATCTTTTTTTAGTATTGGGATAAATACATGCATCCAACATGAAAGAGACTTACGAAAACATGAAACTGCTTTTGAAAAAGATTGAATATGAAAGATATGGTTGGAAAATATGCAGCGATTTGAAAGTCGTTGCTCTCTTGCGGGGATTACAGCTTGGATATACAAAATTTTGTTGTTTTCTGTGTGAGTGGGATAGCAGAGATAGGGAAAGGCATTACATAAAAAAAATCTGGTCAAACCGTAAAATCTTTACTCCAGGATATAAAAATATTGCAAATCTACCCCTGATCGATTCAGAAAATATTTACTTACCACCATTACATATTAAACTGGGATTAATGAAGAACTTTGTCAAGGCAATGGATCGAAATGCCAGTGGATTTGCCTACCTAAAACAAAAAATTTCTAGTATAAGTGAAGCGAAGATTAAAGAAGGCATTTTCGTTGGACCTCAGATTCGAGAATTGCAGCAGGATGGAAATTTTCAAAATAGTTTGAATGAAGTTGAAGCAGCAGCATGGAATTCCTTTAGAAATGTTTGCAAAAACTTCTTAGGAAGTGTCAAGGTTGAAAATTACCGAGACATAGTTAATGATCTGTTGCTTTCCTACAAGGCACTGGGATGTAACATGTCCCTCAAGATCCATTTCCTGCATTCACATCTAGATTTCTTTCCAGACAATCTTGGCGCAGTTAGCGATGAGCATGGTGAGAGGTTTCATCAAGCTATATCAAGCATGGAGAAGCGGTACCAAGGTAAATGGAGTCCCGCTATGCTTGCCGACGACTGCTGGGCACTCAAGAGGGATCTACCACAAGCAACGTATAGAAGAAAATCCACTGTCACTGCTTTTCAATAATAAATATGTTTCGTTCATATATGCCTATATATTAACAATATTTCCAAATTCAAGTAGGTGTATCTCAGAAATATTGTGTAATAGAAAAAAACTTATGGTATATTTGGATTCAGGACATGTAGATAAGATGCTATTTCTTTGTGGACAAAGAAAAATATTTTTGATAAACCAGTTACGTGACATTGTTTGCAATTTTTAGTGTATTTATCCCAATACTAAAAAAAGACCGTCACGCAAAAACCATACGTGATGGGAAATTTCTGATTAGATTTTTGAGTTCAGCATGAAAAGTTACACTAGAAACACAATCAGGTTCTCTTGTGCAAAAATCTTGTTGACCAGTGTAATTCTTGATCATTTATCCGTTAGAGCCAAATTTTGGGCTGTCACTACAGAGATGGTCTACCTGGCCTTTTCCTATCACTAATATCAGAATAACCTTTCTGGAAGTGCTGAAAACATCCTTGTATTTTGCTTCTATCCTTGGCTTCATTGCCATACATAGACTTTACCTTTGAGAGAATTACAGTAACTGAAATGTCTCCGGACTTGAACAGGAACTTCATCATCGACGGTTGTCAGATTCTTGTGTTTACTTGTAGCTGCATATCTGAAAAATACAAAAGATATTTTAATTCTGTTTACACAGATATGAAAAGAGGAATGTTTATTTAATCAGAAATTATTATTTTTATGATGCTAAAATATTTAAATGTTTTTCTATAGGTCATTATGCATTACTTATTGACTGGTCCTTTTACAATAAACTCTTGCTATAACCCAAGGTAATAAGATAAAATCCAAACAAATAAATAGTGTGTTAATTTGGATTTGGTCTTATTACCTTTTGTTTATCTATATATATAAAAATAAATGTTTGTATGTTTGTTTGTATGTCCGGTATACAAATTCGCAGTAGTTCACTAATTCAAACCAAAATTTCCATTCATAAGTAAAAAAATACGGGAAAGACGATAGGCTATTTTAAAAAATATATAAATCAATTTTTAAAACTATATATTCAAATTATTCTACTTAGCTCACGAACAGCGCCCTCTATCAAAGATTAGATTAAATTGTGCTGATGCAAACAAATAGATAATGCTAATAACAAACAATTATAAAAAAAAATCTTATCTAAATATATATCACTCGGGTAGATATGCACACGGGTCAATCCCGGGGCGAAGCCCGGGTCACCCGCCTAGTAATCTATAATCCAAATTGTGGCTTATCACTCTTGCTATAACATTCCTATAACTAAAATGTACAGAAAGGCTTGTGATGACTCAACATTACTTGCTGGTGTCAGATTGGCAGTGGCATGGCCTATCTGGAGAGTAAGCAGTTGATTCACCGGGACCTCGCGGCCCGCAACATCCTGGTGGGAGAGCACAACGTGGTGAAGGTGGCGGACTTTGGCCTGGCTCGCATCATTGAGGACTCGGAGTACACGGCCAGACAGGGGGCCAAGTTCCCCATCAAGTGGACAGCCCCGGAGGCCGCCCTCTACGGCAGATTCTCCATCAAGTCTGACGTGTGGTCCTTTGGTATCCTGCTCTTTGAGCTCATCACCCACGGCCAGGTGCCCTACCCCGGTAAGTTCACTACATTTCTCTTTACACAAAGCAATTGCGCATCATCTATATGCAACAGATGAAAATATTAAGATGCTAATGTTTCTTTTCACAAATAAATCACACTTCTACTATTACTGAGATAAAAAAAAATATTGGGAGGGCTTGACTCATCAGTGGTGAACCCTCCCAGCGGTTTCCCTAATTCTCTCTCTCAATCCACCAGACCGCTTCTTTAGAACTCTAATACTGTATTGGATCCTGGTTCAAATTCACATAAATAGGTACCGCTCAGCAAGAGCAACCTAGTTCATGATAATTGAACAATGAATAATATGTGAAGGTTATTCACATAATAAACAATTTTTAACGCGGGATTCAATCCCGGTTCATGACTGTCGGGAATCGAGCGTGTTACCCACTCGTCCACAGACTTATTTTTATTTTTGTATTGGATCATTCCGCTTTTATATACTACACTGAAAGGTAGAATCTTAGAAATGGTATTTAAGCAAACTAGGAACAATAAGCTTTTAGGACAGTAGAATTACATTTTAAATTTCTCTTTATGTGATCAAAAAAGAAAAAAGATTGAAAAAAATGGCTTGGTGTTGATATTGAAAACTAAAAAAAGACATATCTTGACAGCTCACATTATAGTTGGCAGAATGTCATCTAGTGGTACAAAAATTAACTAAATGTATATTTAACTTGTTCTAAACACAAGGTAATAAGACCAAATCCAAATAAATAAATAGTGTGTGACATTTCGGTAACAGCGTTGTTACCATCTTCAGACAAATCATTCAGTACTTTTGTCTGAAGATGGTAACAACGCTGTTACCGAAACGTCACACACTATTTATTTATTTGGATTTGGTCTTATTACCTTGTGTTTATAATCTATAAACCAAATTGTGCCTTATCAATTTTAACTTGTTCCGTGATATTTGGCCAACCTAATGTCTTGATAAATTAAGAAAAGCCAACCACATTTGCGCTTTGGGCTGTTGGCCCTCATCTGCATGGTGTAGACTGTACCTCAACAACCAAAATTTTGGTCTAAAAGGCTACCTGAGAAAACCTGTGCAACACTCACAAGTTAGTGTATGTACCACTCAACTGAGCTCTGCAACAATATTGCTCCTTACAAAATAGTTGAATCTAGACAGCCTTTATAAAATTGGAACGAGAGCAAGTCCTTGTTTAGTGGTGGACAACCCACCTAGTTAGGATTATCTGGTGAAGTTGGGATAGAATGGATCTGATGGATAAGTTAATGTTTATCTCAATCAACATAAGAATATACTACACCCATGGACAAAACTGGGCAGAAATACTGGAAAACTCAGCTAAATAAAAACATTTTACAAGAAACTCTTTGCCTCATATGATTCCCACATTGGGAACTTTTTTCTGAATTCAAAAAATGCTCCAATGGCTCCCGATTCTTGCAAAAGTCCAACCCCACCAGCGAGTGCAAGTAACCAAACGGGGCTCTGGCACATCTATAAATATAAAATAAAAGGATTTAAAAGCGCGAATGTTTCTTTTATACATAAACAAAACTTCTACTGTCCTTACTGCGAATGTAATTCTACTGTCCTATAAGCTTATGTCCATAGTTTACTTGAAAACCATTTCTAAGATTCCATCCTTCAGTGTAGCATATAAAAGCAGAATGATCCAATACAGTATTAGAGCTCTGAGAAGTGGTCTGGTGGATTAAATTGGCGAAACCGCTGGGAGGGTTCACCACTGATGAGCCAAGCCCTCCCAATATATTTTTTCATCGCAGTAAGGACAGTAGAAGTTTCGTTTATGTATAAAAGAAACATTCGCGCTTTTAAGTCCTTTTATTTTATATATATAGATGGCGCGTTATTGCTTTGTGTACATCTATAAATGCAAAAGTCGAACTGCTTTTCACGTATGTAGATATGTGGTGCACTTATAGTAAAAGCAGTTGCCAACTTCTACCCACCATGATTATCATGGCCTGTATCACTTATACTAGGGATAATAATGCAAGAAAATAAGACCTAATCCAAATAATTTAATAGTGTGTAACGTTTCGGCAACAGCATTGTCACCATCATCAGACAAAAGAATAAATGAGAAAAAATATCACAGCAAGTTCTTAAAATAGTACTGTTATCAAGTGTTTAAACAAGATAACAGATAAGGAAAAATAGTTTTTTTATGGCAACTTGAAATATTTTTCTTAGAATTAAAAGTGTATTTAAAAAAATATATAATTAAATGCATATCTGTAAATATCCTTTCTTCCATTCTATTAAATAATTAATTTTAATTCTAATAATAATATTTCAAATTGTCTTAAAAAACTATTTTCCTTATCTGTTATTGTTACGACCACTAAATTGGTCGTCCTTGTTTTATGCAAATATGTTTGACTTTGGACTATGTTACGACTGCTAAAGTAGTCGTCCTTATTTATGCAGATATGTTTAATTTGAAACTAGGATAAGAAAGTATGTAAATTTCTTTTGTTGTACAAATTGTTATTTTCTTTGCTGTATAGATTACTATGTAAATTTTCGTAGTGTATAAATTGACCGTGTTTTTTAATAAAATATGTAGTTTTGAAATTAAGAGATTCTGCGTGTGGTGATATCCTTTCTTCCGGGCCTCCCTCTCCCGTTGGTGATATAGGTAGCTGGACTGGTCAAAGAGGCACTAGGTCGTCTCCCGAGGTTAAAGAGGAGACACCTTTCCAATATTGAGTAAAAGGCCTCAGAAAAGGTTGGACTCAATATTAGTGGCGAGCCTGCCAGGATTGCAAGATACCAGAATACGAGCATTTCAGGACTCCAGGATGGAGACTTTAAAGGAATCCGTTAATTTGAAAATTCTAAAGAGATCCAGAACGCCAAGAAGAATCATCTTCACCAAGAGAATAAACGAAGCTCGGGAAGAAATGAGGAGAGTCTCCCCAGACGAATGCCTCTTGATGCAAGGGAAAGAGATCATTGTCCATTGTTACCAACAGATTAAGGAATTTGACGAGAAAATAGAAATCGAGATGGTTGGAGCAGAAGAATATGAAGAAGAGGCTATGATGAAGGAATTGGAATCCACTACACATTATTTGGAAATGTACAGTAATGTACTAATGGAGATCAATAAGATCTTAGAGGCTAAGACTGAGGAAAAAGGGGCAATGTCGGTAGCCGGAGGTGAAGGCTCGAGAAGAGCTCTTCTGAGATTACCAAAAATGGAATTGCCATGTTTTGATGGTGAATTGGAAGGATGGATATCATGGTGGTCCAGATTTAAAAGGATCCATGAGGATAGAGAATTGGACGACGACGAGAAAATGCACTATCTCGTCCAAGCTATGGTCCCGGGTTCCCGAGCACACCGCCTATTGGGGGCTTACACCCACACAGGAAAAAACTATGAGAGTGCCATAGGAGCTCTAAAAGGCAGGTTTGGAGACAGGAAATTATTGATTGAGTTGTACTTGAGAAAGTTAATCGATTTAGTTGTGCTTAATGCACGTAGACAGAGTGCAAACCTGGACCGTCTTTATGACGAGATTTCGGCCTACCTCCAATCTCTAGAATCATTGAGTGTTCCTTCGGAATACCTGGAGGTTTTCCTTTTCCCACTGGTGGAGTCCTGCCTACCCACCCAGATATTACAGGTGTGGCAAAGAACACCCGAGGCCGGTTATGGCCGGGATGACGAGCAGGAAGTGGAGCAAGGAAAAGGGGACCGGCTGAAGGCCTTGATGGGCTTTTTACGGGCTGAGATAAAAGCTCAACAAAGAATGAACATTTCGAGGATTGGAGTGGGTGAGAATAAGAGCAACAAATCAACAGCATCACAGCTGTATGTTTTGAAAAATAAAGAGTACAAATATCCAAAGGAATCATTTTCGACCACGAGCTACGACAGAAAAACCAAGTGCATCTTCTGTGATGGTATGGGCCATGAAAATTGGAAATGTTTCAAAATTGGAAGAATGACTCGGGAAGAACAACTTAAGAAGATGTCTGACGCAGGAGTCTGCTTCAAGTGTTTAAAAAGAAATCATCTAAGAAGAGACTGTAGGACAAAAATTATTTGCCAGAATTGCGGAGGACCCCACTACTTGATTTTCTGTCGGGGAAACAACTCAAGAAGGAACTCAATCTCGGAAGATGGAGGAAGTAGTCAAGAGAGGAAGAGCAATTCTTCAGTACAAAACCAAAGATCCACCGTTCTGCTCACACAGTCCTGTGCATCCGAGTTGCTTTCAATGACAGTGAGAGCAAAAATCTGTAGCTCTGAAACATCAAAAGTTATAAATGTTTTGTTGGATTCGGGAAGTCAGTATTCATTCATTAAAGAATCTTTGGCAAAGGAACTGGGATTGGAGAAATTGGGAGAGCGGAAATTGACGAAATGCCTCTTTGGAGGTCGACAAACAAGAGAAGAGAAGCACAGCCTTTATTCCTTTTCCATCACAAATATTTTAAAGGAAGAAACCGTACAGGTCAAAGCGATGGGTCAACGGATGATCTGTGACAGAGTTCCTATTTTGACAGCAGGAACTTGGATGCGGGATCTCGACAAAAAAGGTGTCACCATTATTAGAAAGAAAAATGTTGAGACATCTGAAATCGACCTTCTGTTGGGCGCTGACAATTTAAGCAAGATCTGGACTGATCAGGTGGTTTGCTTGGAGGATGGATTAACGGCCATCAAAACGAAGATTGGTTGGTCGATATTCGGGGAGATTCCTTTGAGGGAGAGTTTGGCTTCGGAGTATGCATCTCCTGTTCTTTTGACCATGAGTCATAATATAAAGGATCTTGGGAACTTAGAAATGTCGGGTGTACGAGACCCTGTAGAAAATATTTCACAGGGGGAAAAGGCTCAAGTTGAGAAAAATTCAGTTGTAGAAACGGAAGAAAGTCATAAGACTGAAGTTGAGAGAAAGTCTGTTGTTGAAGAAAGTGAAAAATCTCAAGTTGAGAAAAAGTCTGAAAGCAGAAGCATAATGAGATTTGATGAATTCTTCTGGGGTAGAAAGTTAGTCCCTGTTGGAAAAGGCACATGGCCAAAAATGTTTTTTGAGGGATGTTACTGATAATGGCGGATCTCCTGTTTATGGAGTTGAACAGATTTCTGAATATAGGAATCCTAATACTAATCATAAAAAAAAATTGGTCTTATATTTCTCCTGGAACGATTAAAAGGGAAATGAATATTTTTGATGCTTCGCGAACCTTAAAGGGTAGTACTCAAGCCAATCTTTGTTATCCTAAAGATTTTTTGATTGTTCGTGATTTGGAATCTGAATATTTTTCAAATGTTATTGAAGACAGTGAAAAGAATAGTAATTTGGATTTGAATTTATCTTATTTTGTAGTTTTTCGTTCTGAATCTGGAGGAAATATTTTCCAATCAAGAAGATTGTGAAAATGTGCTCTTTTCTTTTGTTGAACTCCCGTTCAACAGCGGGGGGAGTATGTTACGACCACTAAATTGGTCGTCCTTGTTTTATGCAAATATGTTTGACTTTGGACTATGTTACGACTGCTAAAGTAGTCGTCCTTATTTATGCAGATATGTTTAATTTGAAACTAGGATAAGAAAGTATGTAAATTTCTTTTGTTGTACAAATTGTTATTTTCTTTGCTGTATAGATTACTATGTAAATTTTCGTAGTGTATAAATTGACCGTGTTTTTTAATAAAATATGTAGTTTTGAAATTAAGAGATTCTGCGTGTGGTGATATCCTTTCTTCCGGGCCTCCCTCTCCCGTTGGTGATATAGGTAGCTGGACTGGTCAAAGAGGCACAAGGGTGTCTCTCGAAGTTAAAGAGGACACACCTTTCAATATTGAGTAAAAAAGGCCTCAGACAAGTGGACTCAATAGTTATCTTGTTTAAACACTTGATAACAGTACAATTTAAGAACTTGCTGTGATATTTTTCTCATTATTCTTTTGTCTGATGATGGTGACAATGCTGTTACTGAAACGTCACACACTATTAAATTATTTGGATTAGGTCTTATTTTCTTGTATTATAATCCAAATTGTGCTTTATCACTAGGGATAATAATACTCGAAAGCTCGGCTAAATAAAGACACCTTAAAAGAAACTCTTTGCCTCACTCTATTTTGTACTTTTTATAATACACTGCTCCAGGTGAGTATCCAACTTAAGCTATGCCTGGTGTCCCTACATCTCTATCAATTATTCTACATGACTATTACATGCTACTCAGGATTGATAACCTGCTAATTTATTAGCGAAAACAAAAATTTGGTAACATTACTTTTACTTATATAAAAAAGGACGTACCTGGATCTATAAAGAAAAACAAAAATTTTTTTTTCACAAAATATTTTGAGAGATTGCTTCCTTTTTATCAATTTATTCCACAGTAAACTTAATTTACAAATTATTGTAGATCACATGAAAACAAATTTGTCGTTGGTAAAAAATAATGATAATAATACATTTTATTTACAGATCCAGGTAACGCCTTTTTATATAAACTTAATTGATGGATCGCCTTTTGACTTGAATAACTTTTACTGGTATGTCTTCTTCTTCTTCACTTTTATTATCTCCACTCAATCATATTAAGGTATCAAACTTGTAAATCTTGAGACTTTTGATGGTGTCTGCCGGGGAAGAATAGAGTTCATCAATGGATGAGTCAATACAGTCAATAATATGTCTTTGGGTTGCAGGCTACTGGTATGTTAATAAATTGAGTCCTGTACCTTTGGATTAGGTCTTATTTTCTTGTATTTTAATCCAAATTGTGCTTTATCACTAGGGATAATAATACTCTAAAGCTCGGCTAAATAAAGACACCTTAAAATTGATCAAGTACTCAGGATTGCTAAGTGTGGGTTGCTTGCTGCTGCGCAGGAATGCACAACCGGGAGGTGATTGAGCAAGTAGAGAGAGGTTACCGCATGCCCAAGCCAGCCCACTGCGAATGTCCAGACTCAGTTTACTCCGTCATGCTCCAATGCTGGGAAGCTGACCCAGAGAAACGACCCACTTTCGAGTTTCTCTTTGGCTACTTTGACGACTACTTTGTCTCCACAGAACCCAGCTATCGAGATGCCGAGGAATTTTAGCCACCCCAACAAGGTTGTAATTTAATTTAAAAGTCCATATTATACATGTACATTATAAATTTAAGAGAGAAGAAGAAAAAAACTTTGACAAAAAAAAAGTTTTTTAAGAGGGTTTAAAAATATATATATTTAGAAGATGAAAAAACGTTATTTTTTAAAAAACAAAATCTGAGACTATAGATATATCTCTCTTTCTCTCTCTCTTTTTTGTCATCCAAACCTCTCTAGATAATATTTTCTAAATGCTCGATCTGACAGAAAGCTATTTTCTTGCTCAAAATTCCTGCCAATGCAAAAAAAAAATCTATTTTAAACACAACCATTTAAATAAAAGTTTGCCTTATTGCAAAATATAAAGATATTTATATATATTCTTGTCTTTCATAAGGACAATTTTTTAATATAAAAAGTCAAATGTATTTTGCTTATTTTTTTTTTTTTAACTTAAGAATTTTTTGTTTTTGTCTTTACTCTTCTTCTTCCTTTAGCATGAAACTCTGCTGTGATAACTTCTCCTCTCACAGATCCTTCACCAGCTTTTGGTTTTCCAATTACAACAAACAGCCACAGATGGTCTCTACCAATCCTTTAGAGAGAATTTCTTGGGTTAGAGAAGATAAAAAAGTCTGATCTCATGGAATGGGGTAATAGGGGTGCAGCTTTCGTTGATCATGGCACCATGATCCAGGCACACTTTGGTGAAAATCTGACTTTTGCCTGTAGTTTGAGGCCGTTCCTAACATGGAAGCAGATGCCTTTGCTCCTGACTCTAACATGAGTACAGACACAGCTCAATCACAGATAAAAAAAAGTTATATTATTATATAAGCACAATACTTCTTTAATATACTGATTATGCATTTAAAATGCAACTTTCAAAGTCTTGTTAGACATCCCAACAAGTCTCCACAGATTAAAGAAAAAAAAAAGGCATATCCTGATCATCGTGCAGCTAAGTTACTGATGACTTATATGCCATCTTTAGGAACAAATATCAACTAATCAATGGTTTTTTTAAATTATTACAGAATTGTCACAAAATACACCATTTCTAGATTATAAAAACAACATTTGAAAACTATCCCGCATGTGTTTTTCTTTTCAAAGAAAAATCAAAATTTATCGTTATAAAATAATCGTTATTTCTCCTTGAAAAATAAATTTTGATTTTTCGTTGAAAAGAAATACATGCGGGATAGTATTTCAAATGTCGTTTTACAATCACAAGCCGTATTATATTATATTGTATTTCTAGATGAATCAAGAAAAGTTAACAATGTAGTTGATTAGATGATATTTTTATTCTGATAAAATAGTGCAAGCCATCAGCAAATTTTAGTTCCATGATAGGGAGATGCCTGCTTATTTTTTCCCTTAATTTATCCACCTAACAAGTACAATTTCACTTTTGTGCTATTTTCTACAAATTTCCAGATGGTACAAAAAAATAACTTTCTTTTTTTTTTGTGTTTTAAAGCATTTTATAATACATATATGATATAAAAAATGCCATATATGTTACAAAAAAATCTTACTTTTATGTTTTAAAACCTTTTATAGTACATATATGAAAAAAAAAGCCATATATGGTACAAAAAAACAACTTTCTTTTATGTTTTAAAGCCATTTATGGTACATTAAAAAAATCTATATTTTGAAAATAGAGCTATCCATAAATAAATCTTTAATTAAAAAAAGGCATATATTGGATCAAATCTTTAAAAATTGGTAAAATAAATGATATTTTGATCCAATATATGCCTTTTTAATTTAAAATACAAAATCTATATATGGTATAAAAAATTTTTTTTTTTTTGTTCTAAAGCCATTTTACAAAATATAAATCCACTAAAAAGACATGTGCTCTGTAATTATCTACTTCCATCATAAGTTCTAGTAAGTAGACTTCTGTCTAGTCACATAGTAGTTTCTCCGCCAATACGGCACTTTTCTTTTTTTTTAAATGCTCAAAGTATTTTACAAGGCAGTTGATCCCTCATCTAGACCACATTCTCAGCCATCTCTCTCCTATTTGGAACTTCAGTTGTCTGTCTTCCATCTCTTAGTGTATTTTCTGCTTAAACTCCCCTCTCTTTCTTTCTTCTTTTTATTTCTTTAAAAAAAATAAACACTTCAGCTAGATAAAAGTTTTATTCTCTCAACGTTTCAACAAAAATCTTTTGTGATAAGGTACAATTTGGATTATAGATTATAAACACAAGGTAATAAGACCAAATAAATAAATAGTGTGTTACGTTCAGGTAACAGCGTTGTTATCAAAACGTCACACACTATTTATTTATTTGGATTTGGTCTTTTTACCTTGTGTTTAAAAATCTTTTGTCTTTGTCAGGAGAAATAAAGTATTTGATAAGGTGTTAAAAATTATTCTCTCAGGCAGAACAATTATCCTGTCAATCAGAACAATTTTTAACGCCTTGCTAAACGCTTTATTTTTAAAAATAAAAAAATGGCATATCCTGACCAGGAGCACATGTGCTTTACAGAAGGCAAAGCACCATCTGGTTGAACAGAAATCAACTAAACATTGATTTATTAGCCTGTTCCCTGATATTTGGACAACCCAATTTCTTAATAAATCAAGAAAAGCCATCCACGAACGCCTTTCGCGCTTTTGGTACTCATCAGCGTAGAGTTTGGCTGTACACTTTATTTTTATTTCTACCGACGAAGACAGTTGTTGAAATGTTGGGAAAATAAAACTTTAGACTAAAGTGGCTGAAGTGTCTATTTTTTTTAAAAGAAATATAAATGCCGGCCAGGCAACCTCTTATCTTCAAGATTCTTCTTCTGTTTTAGTTTAGAAGAGGGGTTTTTCTTCTCTATAGGAGCACCTTATCCCTCACGTTACAACTTTATACAAATTTATACTCTCTCGTACATTTTAAAAATTCTATATATACACTCTCTCTATATATTTATATACAATTTCTATATTAGGCTTATATATATCTCTCTTTTTCTATATGTATATATATTTTAGATTTTGGAAATATTGACTTTTTTTTTTTTAGAAAAATAATTAATAACTTGAAAAAAAATAATGCTTAAAGTCTTTCAATATGATTTAAGGAATTGTAGGTGGATTGTTTTTTTGTGGCTTTACATTCCTGTTTTATTCTTTTTTTTTTTTCATTGATGAATTTGTGTAATCTTTACATAAGAGGATAAGAAACAATAACATTCTGTTTTCATTTTTGTGTTCTTCAATTTTTTTTGGATGGTTAAAAAATTTGAGGATATTTGAAAAATGGGTTTTCCCACTAAAAAAGAGTTTATTTTTAAAATAGGTTCAGTTCAATTTGTAGGTACTTCAGTTGTAGCAGTTGATAATGGGCAGTATGTGTGAGAATTATCTTTCAAAGCAATATCTATTCTTCCATCTGAATTTGTGACTTATTTCTGAGAGCAAGGGATGAGGATACCATGAATTAGCTGGAAGTAATACGTCTAGTTTTCCTGTTGAAAAGCACACATTCATACAGCTTTATTAAGACCACCGGTCTTATACAGATTTACCGCATGAAGGAAGCCTAGATGGAGCTCCTATACTCCAGACAGCACAGAATCCAACATCCTCCAGGTCCAATGCATGTCCAAGTGGCCACAGAATTCATTATGCATAGGTTAGCGTTCCACTGAAAAGGTGAGTGTGGAATCAGCCGCGTTTTAGTCTTCGCTTTTCTTAATTAAATGGACCACAACATTCTGCGATCCTATTAATCTCCTCCGAAAGGCATGTTAGCCAAAAAACTAGAAAAAATAAAAAATAGTAAAAGAAACTTAACCCTGGATAGCTTGTGGATATTATTAAATTGTAAGTCAGGGGATGAACGTGTATTGTAGAATACCATGAGTTTTACTTAAACAACTTTTATAGTTTTAATGAGTATAATTGAAGATCTCCGGTTTTAAATATATAAAAATCAAAATTTCTGGATAAATTATTTAATATAAAATTAAGAGGTTCTAGAAATATAACCTACCTTCCAAGTATATCCGACTATAAAAAGCTACTAAGGAAGAAAAAAAAGGACGGCTATCATCTCTATAAAGTCCTGCTGTTGTTCTGATAGCCTCTGGACTGGAAGAATTACTTTGAAACAAATGCACAGGTCAAATCTATTTATTTTAAATGGTAAGAAAGGTATCATTTTTGGTACATATATATATATATATATATATAACTATTATTATTTTAGAAAAATCTTTATATTATAAAATCTATTTAGAAAGTATTTTAACTATGGTTTGTTATAATTATTCCAAAACCCCCTGAAATCAGTGGTATTGGTTGTGAAGCTTTATTTATCTATCTAATATCATAGATATATGTTCAATGTCCATGAAAAAAGAGATACGAAATATAAAAAATAATATTTTGTTGTTAAAAAGAGAAATGTCAACTCTCTTTCTCATTGATTGATGTTTTCTAAATTTGTTTATTGTATGAGAGCTCAAAAACTAGAACTCTGTTCCTAGAAAACGATGGATTTATTCAAAATTTCCGCACGCTGCAATGTTCTCCTCTAATGTCTTGAGTAGTGACACATTGTGTATGAAAAAGTGAAATTTGTATAAGCTTATGATTTTGCTTTGTTTTAAAAATGAATCGATGTTTTTTCCATATGCTTGAATTGAATATTACACCTTAGTTCTATATATATTTTATTGCTTAAAAAGGAACAAAACAAAAAAGAAACTACAATTATAAAATGATTTGATAACTAAGAAAAAAATAATAATAACATAAAAAATGATGATAAAAAAATTGAATATGTCTGCCAGAAAAATGCTTCTATGAATTAAAAAATAAGAATAATTACAAATTTAACATATAAACTTCAAACACCTTGTCTGGTGGCCGGCCCTTGCAGCATTCTTTGTCTGTCTTCTAAGTAATAGCTTCTAGTTTATTATCTATCTTGAAACAAAGCGTAATTGTCTTCTTCTTCTTTCTTATCTCCACTCAATCATATTAGGGTATCAAGCTTTGACAACCATCATGACTGGGTGAAGTAGAATGCGTCTGCCTTTGTCATTAAGACTGGAAGCACTACTCAGTGGTAGGCCAACTTAGCTCCAAAAGAAATGGCCACCTCTGACATGAGGAACAGACGCCATGTGCAGCTGCTCCCAACATGGAGTACAAACGCTGCTCATCCTGTATACCTGGATTAGGAGCCCTAACAGGGTACTATCAGCCGGGCTAGCTGAGCCCAGGTTTTTTAGTGAGCTTGTTACTGCTCCCACTCTTCCTTTTCCATCCGGGCTTGGGACCGGCAAAGGTGGAGTTTTAATTGTTTGTCATGAAGTTCTAGCAATCCTACACAAGGTAATAAGACCTAATAATGGATTTATTCATATTTTACCTTGACTTGACTGAATTTGTCGAGTTTCAATTGCAAACCTACTAGACCTAACTCTGAATCTTTTTTTTTTTTTTAAGATCATCAATGTAACGGTTCAATTTTAAAATCAAGACTAAAAGGTAAATTGAATTAAATTTATAAGTTTGGGGAAATTTCTTAACCTTGGTTCAGGCTTAAATTATAAATCGATAACACACTGGCCCTAAAAGTTTTAATAAAAATGTTTTAGTAAAAAGATGATAAATTTTAACCTTTTGTAGTTGTGTAAAGAAATTTATTGATTTCTATAAAACTTTTGAATCTAAAGCAGCACATGGATTAATGGGTAAAAAATGACCTGTTACACCTAATTGATAAATATTATTTTGATGAGTTTTTAAAAAACACAAAATAAGAATCAATTTAAGATCTCTTGATAGCATTTTATGGGAAGTTTAGAAGTAAAAATATTTGAAATATATGGGAAGTATATACAGTAAAACCACTCTATACTGAACCCCAATGGAACTGAACCTTTGGCTCATTATATATCATATATAGCCATAGTTTACTGCATTATAAATTAAAAATGGGAATTTTTTTTCCAGTTTGTTATAATGTAAGGTTTGCTATATCCCTGGTTAGTTTTGGCGAGGTTTTTACTGTATATATAAACACTTTCAGAAAGGGATAATAGTTGCAAGAAAATAAGACCTGAAATCCAAATGATTTAATAGTGTGTGACGTTGGGTAACAGTGTTGTTACCATCATCAGACAAAAGAATAAATGCATTTTGGTCACACACAATACACTATTGAATTATTAGGATTAGGTCTTATTTTATTATATCTATAATCTAAATTGTGCTTTATCAGAAGGGGATAATATTTCCATAAAATTGCCTTGAAATAAGAATTTTGATTTTTTTTTTTTTCTCTCCAAATAACTTGATTCTTTGAATGGTCTTGATGAGTGGCTTGCACAGTAAAACTCCACATTCAACCAGTGGAAATCTCTTGTGTTTGTACTTGGTTCTATCTAATCCTTTTACTGCCTCCTCTTTCTCTGGTTGTCCATTATTGAGGATGACACTGTCCTCTTATATCTATCATCAGTATTATTTTATACTTATTTACATAGTTGACTTCTTCCTGAAGGCTTCCAGGAAGTTCACTTCTCTTAAACTCCTCTTCTACTACTCTCAAGAGTGCCAAAATCTTTTATTTCTTTGTTTCCTGATTTATGGAATAGGAATGAACAGCTTGGTTCTAATATCCTGGCTTTTTTCACTCTCTACTACTTAATTTATTTTTTTCAGAGAATTTTTTTAAATAAAAATTTCTTATTTGTAATAAGATGGCTTAAACATGTGTCAGCCAGACCTTGTTATAGTGGTGGTAACAAAGAAGTGAACGAATGAGAGAATTGAAGCTGTCACTTTATATTAAAACTTATAATTGTTAATACACTCATAGACAAAACTTAAGGAAGTTGTATTTTTTAGCATGTATATCGGGATTCAGACAATAACTCTGAAAGATATTTGATATATAGTGACCTTTATTGAAGACACAAGATAACAGAGGGTGAACCAAAATTGCCTCTGTATTCTTTAAGAAAAATATATGGCTGGTGATATCGAAGACTTTCTCTACTTCCTTAAGTTTTGTCCATGAGTTTACTTTGTCCTATTATATGATTTGCATAGGACTCTCTCTTCTCTCTTGGAAAAAAATCTTATTTTTCTCGTTTTGATCTTCAATTTTTTTTGCCTATTTTCAAAATAAGAAAGTCCAGTGAGGGAATATATAGATGTGGGACAACAGAGGCTTCCTTATTGGTAGATGGCAAAGTCACTTTTAGCATAGCTTGGAACAGATCATTATTGTGTGATGTATCTACCAAACATGAATATACAGTAGAACCTCCCTTTAGTGGACACCCCACTAGAGGACACCTCTCTACAAAGGACAGTTTTCATTTTTGCAAAATTACGATTTTTATTATTTAGCAACTCTAGGGTAAGAGGACACCTCTCCCTAAAGGACAGTTTGGCTCTGCAATAAGGCGTTGTTCTTTACAGGGAGGTTCTACTGTAATTTTAAGAGTATGAAGTTTTTTTTTTAATTTACTTTATTGGATAACCTTATAAATTCTGTCATCGCAGTCAAACACAAAATCTATTTATCCTTTTAATGTTATGGAAGCCAGTTTAATATCTTGGCTATAAGTTAGCACCCAAATATACTACATGTACAAATAAAACACAGTGCTGTTGGTGAATGCCCAATCTTTTTAAATGTTTTATAATGAGAACTTCAAATTTTAAGTTCTTTAAATAATAAATTACAGTAGAACCTCCCTTTAGCAGACATCCCGCTAGCGGACATCTCTCTATAAAGGACAGTTTTCATTTTCAAAATTACCATTTTTACAATTTAGCAACTCTCCGGTAAGAGGACACCTCTCCCTAAAGGACACTTTGGCTCTGCAATTAGGTGTCCTTTACAGGGAGGTTCTACTGTATTTTTATTATAGAAATGTTTCTCCTATATATATATATATATAGAAATTATTTTTTTATTTTTAAGTAATTATATTTAGGCATTTTTCTCTTTTATAACATGTGTTTATATTTTTTTAATTAGCCTTTTCAAAGTTCAAGAATGTTTCCAGTTTTCTTATAATCCTGTGGTTATGTCTTCTTCCTAAGGTTGTATATAAATACCTCATCTTTGAGAATCAGAAAGTTCTTTAGGCATTTTTAGCACTGTCTTTTATCACTATATTGAAGTAAATGAAGGATTCAGAAGTCTTTCCTCCTTTATGCTATATTACTAATGTTTCCAATTCTTCTTAGAGCTTACAGCCTCTATAGATATATTCTTATTATTTTCACCTTCTTTTATATACTTAAACAAATAGGTGTAAGCTTTTAACCAAGGTAACAAGAGCAAATAATTTGCATAAATTTGTATATGTAACTTAGTGAGTCTTTTGTTACCCTGTGATTTCTTATCTATAATCCAAGTTTTGTACCTCTCTCAGGTGTAATCTCTTTTCTTTCTGAGAGTGTCTTTTTTGTTCTTTGTGTATTTAAGTTTCTATTGAGAGTTAGCTCCAGAATTACTGAGAACAGAATTAACTACAGAAACCATACCTTTCTCATCAGTTAGATAAGAGGACGTAGCCAATGAGAAAAGCTAAAAGAATTCACAGAATTCTTTCTGCAAAGTGGGGGAGATTCCACAACCTGAGATCACTGGACTGTTTATGCAAATAGTTTTATCTGGAAACTTTGTCAATAGATCTTTAAGAATCCTTTTAAATATATTTTTAACATGGTCTTTGTACAGAAATGCAAATAAATAAAAATTATTATTAATGTGGCGATATATATATAAATAGAAAATATATTTATTCATTCTCTAAAGTTCTTATGAAGCCGATTTAAAATTAATATTTAGACAATATTCTTAGCTTTATTTTCTCTTGTACGACAGCGTTTAATTGAAAAATTTTATAACAATCTCTCTCAGTCCAACAAATAAAGAGAGTTGTGGTCATTGCTAGGGTCAGTTGTGAGACTTCTGTGTATTTTGCCGTCACCCCTTCTTACCATAGACCTCATCCTGGAAGACCAAACAGCCAACTTAAACTCATTGTTTTCATCCTTTAGCTCTTCCTCTTTGCTTTTTTTCTCTTATTATCTTTCTCTATTTTAAAAGGTTAAAAATAGACGATTTCTATTTGTCATCTATATAATAGGGAAGAAATATAAAAACTTCATTATAATAAAGATTTTCCCTGCTTTTACACTTTGATAAAATCAATAAGGAATTAGAGGGCTAGGTTTCTTTTTACAATTCTTTTATTTCTTCTTCTTTTTCTTTCTTATCTCCACACTGGGTGAAGTAGAATGCGTCTGCCTTTGTCATCAAAGCTGGGAGCACTACTCAGTGGCAGGCCAACTTAGCTCCAAAAGAAATGGCCACCTCTGACATGAGGAACAGACGCCATGTGTAACCACTCCTAACATGGAGTACAAACGCTGCTCATCCTGTATCCCTGGATTAGGAGCCCTTACAGGGTACTATCAGCTGAGCCCTGATTTTTTACCGGGCTTGTTGCTGCTCCCCCTCCTCCTTTTTCATCTGGGCTTGGAACTGGCAAAGGCGGAGTTTTTCTTTTATTTAAAGAAACCAAACCATAGATTCTTGATTGATTTTGTCAAAACTTCATCTATGATGAATTCATTGCATTTATTATAAGACTTTTTATATTTTTATAGAATTCACACCGTTCAGTTTTATAATAATATTATTATTATTATACTTTTTTTTACCTTAGAGACATTTTATATTTTTATACGTGGGGAGAACCTATGAATATCCTCTCTAACCTTTCTAGCTAGAACTTCCATTGTATAAAAATTTGTGAGCATGGTGATTTTTTTTCATCCTTCAGTCCCAACGTGTGTGTGTGTGGCTTAGAAATTTGTTTGTTTTTCAAAATAATTTTTATTTCCCCACATGATACCAGTATGCCCTTTTTTTATTACCTTTCAACTTTTTCTCTGTGCCTAAATTACAAAAAAAAATTTTTTTTTACCAAATGGATCTTTTTTATCTCTTTAAGATGTGAGGTATAAATAGACAAGATCATTTTTTATTCTTATTTTTCTTTGGTACAGTAAAATCTCAATGAAGAGACACTTCAGCGCTAGAAAATACCTCTCTTATACAAAGGACAGTATTCATCACCTAAATGACCTTTTTTTTTACTAATTAACAACTCTCCTGTGAAAGGACACCTCTCTCTCTAAAAGACACTTTTTTCTCAGCAATTAGGTGTTTGTCCTTTTACACAGGAGGTTTTATTTCTCTTTGTTGAATAGGACAGCAAAAGATCAAATATCACTCTACCATTGTGTGATCTATAAAAAAATATTTCCGCTAAATGGTACAGTAATTTCTTGTAAAGACTTGTTGTGTGTCTTTATGTATTTACATATATGTATTTTGTGATGATAAGAACCTCACATCTTACGTGGCCAACAACCCTTATGTAATTCTAGAAGTATTTTGTTTCAATATTTTGAAACTCACTCCTCTATAAGTGTTGTTGCCTAATGCAATTGTTCTAGTTCTTGGTATGTATTTATTCCCCCTCTATCTCTCTCTCCATTGTGTTCAGGTTGGTTTGTTTGTTTGTATTTTTGTATATAGCAACAATAAAATTTACAAAATTATATATGAACAGAGTAGTTTTTATTTTTTGCTCTCTTTCCCCAACACAAACATTTTGGATTTAAATATTAAAGTATTAAAAATATTTCCTATATGAAAAATGCCCATTTAAACACTCATGGACAAAGCAAAAGGTGAATAAGACCAAAGCCAAGTAAATAAATAGTGTGAGAAGTTTCAGTAACAATGTTGTTACTGAAGCGTTGCACACTATTCATTTAGATTTGGGCTTATTAATTTGTGCTTCTAATCTATAATCTAAATTGTGCCTTAACATCATGGACTAAAATTAAGGAAGTGGAGAGTCTTTGATGTCGCCTGTTGTCTTTTTTATTTTTAAAGGAGACTGGCAATTTTGTTCAGACTTGGTTATTTCATGTGCCTTTAATAAAGGTCGCTGTATAAAATATCTATTTTCCCGATAAACATGCTAAAAGGTACAACTTTCTCAAGTTTTGTATCCATGAATGTATAAAACTAGAAAGGATTTTGCTTGAGGAGAGTGAAGAAAAAATTAAGAAGAGGATATTTTGATTGCTGTCAAATTCAGAATATATATTGTACAGAGGATGTTCAAAACAAACTTCGAAAACATTCAAAACTTGAATCAGAAGTAGAACAACGAACTGTGGCACAGTGAGGACAGAATGTTTTCCACAACAACTGCTGCACCATACTTATGAACTGGTTCCAACTGATGGAGAAAGAAAGTCCCTTTAGATGAAGTGCCATGTGGAATCCCAACATTCCTTTCCAATACCACCAAAGCGTCATCAAAAATCTTATTTAACTACACTGCAATGGCGTATCAGATGGCCTGACTGTCAGGAACTACAACGGCGATTCAACTGAAAGGGTGCTAAATGCTCCGTAGTAGTGATAAAAGACTATGTGGTCGAAACGGAAAGCAGCTGAAGACAACAACCCGAATGATTGACTTGGAGCATTAGACACTCTGTGAAAGTCCTACGATAAAATTAGCGATACAGATGCTGGGTGCATCTCCAGCGCCGATTTCCACATACCAAGAAGAGCCACTTATTTTTCCATTATCTCAGCTCCGTCGTCTGAATAGGTGCACGCACAACAGCCTCTCTCTCCCTCACGAGACTTGGAGAAGATCACACGGCCCAACATGACAGAAAGGCCCATTGATCAGCACCAATGTGCCATGGAGAAATCCAAGTCGACCTTTTAAAAAGTAAAATCCCAAGAGCAACAAAATGGGAAGCCTTCAAAGAATATTTCTCAAACCAAAACAATACAAAGGAAGATGGACTCGAGCATTTCTGAACTGGAGAACCAAGATTTCGATAGTGTGAGTCAGGAGAGACTGGCGAACAAAGCGATCTGCGTACATATTCGGGACAGAAACGGCTAAAATACTAACCAGTAGCTCTCCATGAAGAGCACCCATGGCCTCTGAATATTTACAAGAGGAAAATGTAGCCACAAGCTTTACATTGCAGACAACAAGGCACATGTGCCCATCCTAGGAATTTAACTGTATCATGATAGACCTGACGTTGGCCCAGAGGACGTGACAATAAGTTAGGCACTGATTGAGAGCTAGACAGAAAGAGCCAAACTTATTATCTCAGAAAGCTTGACTTACACGCTAGCGTTACTGGTGAAGATTCAGTTTCTCGCGAGGAGCCCCCTCTGTTACGATTATGTGTTCGAACAAACAGGAATAAGTCGGAAGAGCTCAATTGGGCAAATTTTTGCCCTGAAGTAACCTGCGGCAGGAGCCTGACAGATCCTATGGGAAATAGCAGATATGATGGCGGGTGCTATCTGACATAGTAAATATGATAGCTGGTGGGCTCAAGATATCAAGGAACGGCCATAGAAAAGAACAACCATTTCTGAAAACGAAGTGGTTGAAATAAAGTTCGGTGAGACAGTAGAGGAGGATTATCAGGACGGTCCTCACATGAAGGTGAAGTATGTCTGTATGAGAGAGCGAGTATTTAGACCTATGTGTAGTTTTCAAAGTGAGCTGTCACGCCCTGAAATAATTCCAAAGAAGAGTTAGAATAGGCAAAAATATATTTTATAAATGGCTTGAAACATTTATTAAATATTATCAATATTGTATATATCTCACTACTACTATTAATACTAGAAAAAAATAAAAATCGGTCCACTAACACACACCAGCGAATGCAAGTAACAAAATGGGCTCTAGTGTATTGTAAGCATATGTTGAACTGCTTTATACCTTTTTAGATATCTATACCTCGAATTTAACCGATAATATGGCATATTTTGGATTTGACTAAACTACAGAGACGCAACTGACTTGTGAACTGTTTGAAAAAGATAACGATAGCTTCTCGAAATTTCGCGTATTGCTGTAAATATTGAAAGCTCTTTTTGATGTTCAAAAATTGATTTTTTTTAATTCACAGTTCAATCAATTATTAAAAATATCGTATCAAATTATGAACATAATAAAAATAAATCATATTAATTTCCTATCTCATATTTCTAAAGTTAGTTTCACGGCTATATTTTACAAATTTTATTTTAAATTATGAGAATTTTTATAGCTAAATAGTTTAAATTAGGTTTCCTGGGTCACGCCGCTCTAACAATCACTTTTTATAAAAGATTTTTACTTTAGGTAGGATGTCTAGGGGCCTAGCCGGGCTGTTTAATCGGACTAGCCGAGTAGGCCTTTGGTAAGGGGCTGACTAGAGCGAACCCGATGTTACAGCTCTGTTAGAAGAGTGGTATAGGCCTCCTGGGGAACCCGCCACTATAAACATAGGGTAACGCGCCAACGGCAGTACCTCCTGGGTGGTGTGGAAATTATGCCAAAAATAATTTTAAAAAAGAAAAGAAAGAAATAATAAATATGAATACACATACACAAATAAATAAAACTTAGTAAAATAAAAGCATCTTAAAGGTTTATGATAAATATTTATTCCGAGATCGATATGATATGTTCCTAGACATTAAAGATGAACATCTTTGAATCAAATCATTTGGATGCCAGTCTATTGGCACATCAACTTCTAGTATTTATTTTACTATAAGACCTCTATACAATTGATTTTCCAAGTTTATAAATGTGAAATTATAGACAGATGGCTAACTCTATTCAAGTCTCGCCATTTTGTGATATCCTAGAGGGAGCGTAAAGATAATGGTGGATGAAGTGAGGGAGTGTGTCCCAGAACTAAATTTTGATTCTAGAGAAAAAATTTTTCTAAAGCGAATAGTTAGGCTCTTAGCGTAAAATATTATTAATAGCTTGTTTATATAAAGCAATGTTTTTTTTTTTCAATAAAAGAGATGCATCTTCAATCAGTGCGAAATTATTGTTATTTCAATATTTCAGAGAGCGGCAGGCTCGTCCTCTCAATACAAACGATTCTATAGTAGCACAGATTTAGAAAGAAGGAATCATATATCGCCGCAACTCTTTTTTATTAACGCGATTAAGGAAGCTTTCGGGCAAGCCCTTCTTCAGCTAACTATAGTGTACAAACAAGGAGAGAATATATATCGTTTTTAATATAAAATAAAATAAAAGAAAATTACCACGCCCCTATCACCCTCGTTTCAATAGCACCGCGTGGCCACGTCATGTCTGATCCTAACTTCAAATATAATATAGTACAAAAATATCTTAAAAGAAATTTACGTAATTGAATAAATATAAATAATCAACTATAAACAGTTCAAAGGATTTAGTGGAGACTTGTTTGAAGATTTTTAGGATAGAAGGGGAACGTACTGTGATGGTAACTGTATACTTTTGTTTAATGGTTTAGGGTGCTTCATGGTTTCTATTGCTTCAAGAATGAGTCTTTGGGTTTTAGTTTTGGCATTTGTATGGAGGATTCTGGTATTATTGAAGTCTGGAGTGTGTCCAGTTTCTCTGACGTGGTCAACTATTAAGGAGTTTGGGTTTAGTTTAGAGATGTTTCTTTGGTGTTCTTTGATTCTGATTGAAAGGTCTCTTGATGTCTCGCCGATGTAGACACTATTGCAGTTGAGGCAAGGAATTTGGTAAACTAAATCTTTTTTCTGTTTCTGGTCGGTGCTTTTGGTGATTGGGTTTCTTAGAATCGAGGCCATGGAAGGTGAACCTCTGAAGATGGTTTTTATGCCAAAACCTTTGAGTTTGCGGGCTATTGTAATTGTAGATTCTGTATATGGTAAGTAACAGGTGGAGATGTACTGATTCGAGTTATTTCTGGGAGTCCCTGGTTTATATCTATTTCTTTTAATGAAAGGAAGCGGGTATCCATATTTAAGAAGCTGGTTTTCGATAGACTTAAGTTCTTTATTGTATTCTATTTTTGATGAACAGTGGGCGAAAGCTCTATTCGTCAAGGTACGTACAACTGTTATTTTGTGGGAGATGGGAGAATTGGAGGCAAAGTGTAGGTACTGCGTTGGGGAGGTAGGTTTTCTATAAACTTTTGTTGTAAAACCGGTTCTATTTCTGGTAAATAAAATGTCAAGGAATGGCAGGCTTCTTTTATTTTCTTTTTCTATTGTAAATTGAATAGATGAGTTGAAGCTATTGAGGGTTTCTAGGATGTGATTTTCACTGTTTTCTGTGATTATGCAAAAGATATCATCAACGTACCTTGACCAGATTAATATTTCGTTGGGTTTTACTTCAGTGATCCATGAATCAATGGTGGAGAGAACTATTTCGGCTAGAATTGTAGACAGTGGGCTTCCCATCGGTGTGCCTTTTATTTGGTTGTAGTATTCTCCTGTAAATTTAACTGTTGTGCTCTTTAAACAGATTTCGTTGAGTTTCAGGATTGCAAGGTGGTCCGGGTATGCTTCTTTATGTTTGATTAGGGTGGTTTGTAGGGAGTCCATTATTAAGTCGTGGGGAAGGCTTGTGTATAGGTCTTTGACATCATATGAAACGATTCGGTAATTGGCTTTCAATTTGAAATTCTTCATTTTTTGTAGAATTTCTTAAGGATTTTTAACAATGTGAGGTAGATTTTTGGTTATTTCAGAAAGTCTATTGGCTAGATGTTTGGAGAGAGAATATGCTGGTGATTGGTTATAGGCGACTATTGGTCTGAGGGGGGTGTTTTTCTTATGGATTTTAGGGAGGCCGTAAATATATGGGTGGGTTCCAGGATTTTCCAGAATTTGTTTCTTCAAGGACTGATCGGTAATTTGGTTTTTAAGGAGTTGATGTATAGATTTTTTAAAAGCTGTTATTGATTTTGATGCTTCCTGTGGCTCTATTTTAATGAAGAATTCGATATTGTTCAGGGGTGCGTTTTCATTCTATTTATGTAATCTTTAGTATTTAAGATTACAACAGATCCGCCTTTGTCTGCTCGGGAGATTGTGATGTTTTTGTTTTTGGATAGGTTATTTAGGATAAATATTTCTTTATTGATGCGACGATGGGATTCTTTATTGTGCTGGGATGTGCGATTACTGGGTGTGGGAGCTAGTGTGGAAGCCACAAAGTTTCCGATCATGTGCATATTATTATTCGATATGTTATGTATGCCAGATTCTATGGAGCTAATGATTTGGGGTAAAAACACATTTTTGATCGGACGGTATGATAGACCTTTGTTTAACAAGGAAATCTCTGATGGGTTGTGTTCATATTCAGATAGGTTGACAATGCAGTGATTGTCTCTGGGGAAATGGTATTTCTTTTTCCAGTGATCTATTTTCTTTTCAATAGCCCGCAAACTCAAAAGTTTTGGCATAAAAATCATCTTCAGAGGTTCACCTTCCATGGCCTCGATTCTAAGAAACCCAATCACCAAAAGCACCGACCAGAAACAGAAAAAAGATTTAGTTTACCAAATTCCTTGCCTCAACTGCAATAGTGTCTACATCGGCGAGACATCAAAAGACCTTTCAATCAGAATCAAAGAACACCAAAGAAACATCTCTAAACTAAACCCAAACTCCTTAATAGTTGACCACGTCAGAGAAACCGGACACACTCCAGACTTCAATAATACCAGAATCCTCCATACAAATGCCAAAACTAAAACCCAAAGACTCATTCTTGAAGCAATAGAAACCATGAAGCACCCTAAACCATTAAACAAAAGTATACAGTTGCCATCACAGTACGTTCCCCTTCTATCCTAAAAATCTTCAAAAAAGTCTCCACTGAATCCTTTGAACTGTTTATAGTTGATTATTTATATTCATTCAATTACGTAAATTTCTTTTAAGATATTTTTTTACTATATTATATTTGAAGTTAGGATAGACATGACGTGGCCACGCGGTGCTATTGAAACGAGGGCGATAGGGGCGTGGTAATTTTCTTTTATTTTATTTTATATTAAAAACGATATATAATCTCTCCTTGTTTGTACACTATAGTTAGCTGAAGAAGGGCTTGCCCGAAAGCTTCCTTAATCGCGTTAATAAAAAAGAGTTGCGGCGATATATGATTCCCTCTTTCTAAATTGTCGAAATCCGCAAACCGTTTACCATGAGTAGCACAGATATTGAACATATTTATTATGCTGTAAAAACTGTATGTAAATATCTTTACAAATCTTGCCATTATAGAAACTATTGCCTTGAGAAAATCGAATGTGTTGCTCATCGAAATATTGAAATGAAGATGATGTTATCTATTTCTAAGTGGGGGCACACCTCATTTATTGAAATTATTTTCTCGATTTGGATATAATTATTTTCAAAAATTCCTATCCAGCTGAGGGCCCTCGCGAAACGCGCTCATTCAGAAACCCTCTACTTTTATTACCCTTAGAAGGTGGGAAAGGCGATTAACTTCTCTCTCTCTCACTTGGGATGGTCTTCCTCCTGGAACAATTCAGAATATTCCACTGAAGCTTTACGAGAGTTTCGTACCTTCAAAGATATTCAAGGCGGTAAAGGATCCATGTGCTGTTTCTCTCTAAAACGAATGATAAAACCTTTGAAGGCATGACCTCAAAGTGGAAGATGATTGACATGCAAGTCAGTGGCTGTTACAGTTTCGCAGCAAGTTGAAGCTTTTGAATATTATTCTGGTATGGAGGAGTGCTCGACAAGTTTCTCGACAAACAGGGATTTCGTATGGAACAGTTTAGAGAGCACCAAGAATTGTTCTTAAAAAGTACCAGTGAAAAGTTCTAAGATTTCATGAATTGAAATTTAGCATTTTTGAGAAGTGTCAAAAATTGACTTTATGGGTTTTCTGGAAAATCGATATTGATGAAAACGGTCTGTCAAATGTTCTGTGGACAGATGGAGCTCACTTTTCTCTAAGCATTTAGAACCCTTTCAGTTGAATCGCTGTTGTAGTTCCTTACAGTCAGGCCATCCTACACGCCATTGCAGTGTAGTTAAATAAGATTTTTGATGACGCCTTGGTGGTATTAGAAAGGGTTGTTGGGATTCCACATGGCACATCTTCTAAAGGAACTTTCTTTCTCCATCAGTTGGAACCAGTCCATAAGTATGGTGCAGCAGTTGTTGTGGAAAACATTCTGTTCTCACTCTGCCACATTTCGTTGTTCTACTTCTTGAATCAAGTTTTGAATGTTTTCAAAGTTTGTTTTGAACATCCTCTGTACAATATATATTCAAAATATCCCATTTTTAAGTTTGTCTTCACTCTCCTCAAACAAAATCTCTTCTAGTTATATACACTGATGGAGACAAAACTTAAGGAAGTTGTACATTTTAGCATGTTTTCAAAGTTTGTTTTGAACATCCTCTGTACAATATATATTCAAAATATCCCCTTTTTAAGTTTGTCTTCACTCTCCTCAAACAAAATATCTTCTAGTTATATACACTGATGGAGACAAAACTTAAGGATGTTGTACATTTTAGCATGTATATCGGGAAGATTGCTGTTAGATATTTTATACAGTGACCTTTATATATATATATATGTTATATATGTTATAAATAAAAATGAATTAGATTTTCTGTTGATTTTAGATCATGTTGAAGATTATGGTAATGGTGATGCAGTCGTGGCAATAATAATATTAATAAAAATAGTTATTAAAAATAGCTTTAATTGAGGTAAATGAATATATAAAAAAAGACATAATTTGATAAAAGTACTGCCTGGCTTAAGGCGAGCAGAACAAGGAAAAAAAAAGATTATTTACATAATGTAGAAAAGGTTTGAGCCGGCCAACGGGGAAGAGAAAAAATATGGTTTTACGGGCTACTAACCAAAAGTTATGATTTTTGAGCCCAAGCGCGATGTCAGGTGGCAAGGGACCCTAGGATCTGGCGGCAGGAGATGTGTCGCAGGGGTAGTGGAAACGTTGGGCAAGCAGGGGAACAGCGCCAAGGTGCAGTGAGGCAGGAGCATTGAATTGGCCAGGAATCCAGTAGAAGTGGCAGATGGAATTGGAGGCAGAAGGTCCTTGAAGCCTAGAACTTGAGGGCGCTAGACTTCAGGATGGGGCAGCTTGAGGCTCTCGCCTCGTGCTTGTCAGCAAGGCCCTTGGAGCAGCAGTTGGCACATTTGGAGGTGCGCTGGTCAGCAATGGATGGGCAGTCGCGGCCTTCGTGGCCGTCTTGAAAGCAGTGGAAGCACTTAGGAGCTCTGGAGCATTGGGCAGAGTTGTGGCCGAAGCCACAACAGCGGAAGCAGACGCGGGCGCGGATGGACTCCTCGGAGTTGAGGATTACTCCATCAACCACGATTCTCCCGCGGACGCCCAGGGCTCTGAAGGTCTTGAGGTCCACTTCGATGAAGGCGGTGCAGGTCCCGCTTCTGGGTGCAGAACGGTGCGCCACGCGCACCACCTTGTCCCCAGGAAGTTTTCTAACAGCAGCGATTTCCAGGAAGGTCTCCTCAATTGTGGAGTTGGATGTCTCCTCATCCACTTTGAAGAGGCAGATCCGTGGCAGGATCTCCTTCTGCTGGCGGACCTTCATTCCATTCAACTTGCTGGCCAGGGAGGTTGTCACCTCAGGGATGGTGTCAGGATTACTGGAGTGGAGGACCAGCTTCCCCTTGGTGTGCAGGGAGGCCCAAACGCCTTGGGGGAGAGTGTGGGCAGCGCGGACAGCTTTTAGCATCTCCCTTGGGTCAGCCCGTGGGTCATCAGAGATTACCACTGTGTGGGCCGCCGATTTTTCTCCATGGAGGATCACTTGGGCGGCCGCAGTCTTGGATACGCGGAAAGGCGCAGGTTTTGAAGGACCATTCATGTTTGTCCTCTTTGCAGGCGGGTTGGGAGCCTCAGACTGCTTCCTTTTGGTTGGAGCAGGAGCAGGCAAGGTGGAGGCAGGCTTCTTGGCAGGGAGAGCAGCAGGAGCAGGAGTGGCGGGCTTGATTGGGTCAGTCTGGTAGCTGGTTTCCTTGCAGGAAGGAGCAGGGCAGGTTTGAGTGCCGCGGCAAGCAGTCTTGGGCTTGTTGGCCTCCTCAATTTCGCCCAACTCTGCGAAGGACTCGAGGGTGTCAGTGAGGTTCTCTACTTTGGTAGCGAGGGCCTTGATCATTTCAGTCCGCGAGGCGATGTAGCGGATCAGGTCCTCATGCAGGGATTTCAGGGCAGGATGGCCAATGGAGCTCAGGATGCTGCAGTTGCGTGAGATCACCATCTCATCTTCCCTCTCCAGGTCGGCGACGTTGACAATGGGCTTGTAGGCCTTATTTTTCTTCTTGGCAGGATTCATGTATGCCGACTAATACACGTGTACTGAAAAAATAGCAATACGCCGGTACGGCCAACGGGGAAGAACAACAACGAGTATTTATAGTGAAAGCGTGACCTCTGGCGGTCGATTTAAACTGAGTATTTGAATCGATGAAATATAATTTTAAATAAAATAACACCCTAATATAACATAATTCTAAATAAAATATTTTAATATAACATTTTAAATAATACCTTTATATAACATATATATTAAAGACACATGAGATAACCAAGTCTGAAAAAATTGCCTGTTTCCTTCAAAAATAAAAAAGACAACAGGCGACATAAAGACTTTCTACTTCTTTAAGTTTTGTCCATGATGATAAGGCACAATTTAGATTATAGATTAGAAGAACAAGGTAATAAGCCAAAATCTAAAAAAAAAAAAATAAATAGTGTATAACACTTCAGTAACAACACTGTTACTGAAGCTTCTCACTATTTATTTCTTTGGATTTGGTTTATTTACCTTGTGTTTTGTCCATGAGTGTTTAAATGGGCATTTTTCAGGTAGGAAATATTTTTAAAACTTTAATATTTAAATCCAAAATGTTTGTGTTGGGGAAAAAGAGCAAAAAAAGATAAAACTACTGTTCATATATAATTTTGTAAATTTTATTGTTGCTATATACAAAAATAGCAAATATGATTGCTGGTGGGCTCAAGATATCAAGGGATGGCAATAGAAGAGAACAACCATTTCTGAAGATAAAGTGGTTGGAAGAAGGCGGTGAGACCGTAGAGGAGGATTGTCTGGAAGGTCCTCAAATGAAGGTGAAGTATGTCTGTATGAGAGAGCGAGTGTTTTTATATCTATGTGTAGTTTTAGGTTATAGGTCCACAAACACACACCAGCGAGAGCACCAAGAATTGTTCTTAAAAAGCACCAGTGAAAAGTACTAAGATTTCATGAATTGAAATTCAGCATTTTTGAAAAGCGTCAAAAATTGACTTCATGGGTTTTCCGGAAAATCTATATTGATGAAAACTGTCTGTCAAATGTTCCGTGGACAGATGGAGCTCACTTTTCTCTAAACGGAGTATACAGCACTCCAAATAGCCCATTTGACGCCAACAGAAAACCCCAGATATTTTAAGAAACGCTATTTCATCATCCAAGAGTTAGTTTTGGGCGGGTTCACTAAATTTCTCTTTATTATTGAACCAATTTTTTGAAGAAATCAAAGGCACAACTTATAAAACTGCTTCTGTAACTGGTGACTATTATATACAACTTTTGAGAGAAAATATTGTTCTCATAATGCAGGAAAGGAAAGCACTAAGCAAAATTAACATTCAGGCAAGATGGAGGACCTCCTCCTATTGCCTGCTTTGTCAAACAATTTCTGAAGGATACGTTTGGCGAAGATCGTGTGATAAGTCGCCACTTTATATACCAGTGGCCATCAAGATCATCAGACTTGTGACCTTGTGAATTTTGGCTATCCCCATAATCAAAATTCACATAGCCACAAGTCTGATGCCTTCGTAAAACATTGGCCATGTTGAAGGCTTCAATCAAACAGCACGTTTTATCAATTTAAGCAAACATGTTGTGTAATGCTGTCCACTCTGTCATCTATTGTCTGCAGGTAATGCTTAAGAATTAAGAGCGCCATATTGAGCAAGGATTGTGAAAAAATAGACACTTCGGCCATTTAAAGTTTTATTTTGTCAACGTTTCAACAAAACCCTTTTGTCTTTGTCAGGATAAATGAATAAAAATAATAAAGCATTTGGCAGAGCGTCTATTTTTCAAATAAATATGAATGCCGGCCAGGCAGCCTCTATCTTCATGATAAAATGAATGGTACATTATCAGTACCCCACGTTTTTTTTTGACGCCAAATTGTTAGAATTCTTTCACAGGGTGAATATCAATATTTATAGTATGAAAACATTACATTTTTCGGTGCCGGAAGCACGTCAGTAGCTGCTCTAAAGAACCAAAAATGTAAACAGATGATTACACATATTTAGACAGATAACAACCTATTGATTATGTTAGCTAGCTGTAAAGGGTGCCTAAGAAGGAATTGATCACTCTTTACTCGATATACGCATATTTATTTTTGGCAACTCAAAATATTATAGTTATAATTTTTATACAACTGATTTAGATAACATACATACAATAAAAGAAACACATATAATAATAAAAATTCAAGGACTAAAACCGCTGCACGTGTGCATGCAACATTGAAAAATGACGTGGTACCTCGCATGCCTTGCCGCCCATTGACCGCTCCCAATAGAGCTAGATGGCGCTGGAAAGAAGGAAGATCCACATACAAACATATTTACATATATATAGCGAATATGTAGCGTATATTCTGATGATAACATGTAAAGTATGAAATAGTGCATATTTAAAGTTTATTATACGTAAAAATTATTTTATATGTGTAAAGCGCATATTTCAGGAATTATTCAAATATGTTAAATGTGAGAGAAAAGTGTCGAATGAATAGCGTTTGAAATGTTTTTGTCTATTGTCCTGGCTTTTTTTCACTCTCTACTACTTAATTTATGTTTATTTTTTTAAAGGAGAATTTAATAAAATTTATTTTTGTAATGAGATGGTTTAAACAGGTGTCAGCCAGACCTTGTTATAGTGGTGGTAAACAACAAGGAAGTAAACGAATCTATTTATCCTTTAAATGTTATGGAAGCCAGTTTTATAAATGGCTATAAGTTAGCACCCAAATATACTACATGTACAAATAAAACACAGTGCTGTTGGAGAATCGCCAATCTTTTTAAAAGTTTTATAATGAGAACTTCAAATTTTAAGTTCTTTAAATAATAAATTATTTTTATTATTATAGAAATGTTTCTCCTATATATATATATGAAAAAACAATAGAAAAAATAAAATATAAGTGGGTCAGGTGTTGATATTAAAAATAAAGAAGGCATCTCCTGACCACGAGCACATGTGCTTTTTAGATGGCAGAGCGCCATCTAGTGGAGCAAGAATAAACTAAACGTTTATTTAGCTTGCTCCGTGATATTTGGCCAACCCAATTTCTTGATAAATCAAGAAAAGTCATCCAAGAACGCGTTTCGCGCTGTTGGCGCTCGTCAGCGTGGAGTAGACTGTAACCACTGCGACCAAAAAGATTTTTGGTCCCAATGGCTTCTTGAGAAATCAAGAAATGGGTATTTAAGGCCAAATTTGCGTAAAGACGCTTAACACATGTGAAGACAATAGAAAAAATAAAAGATAAGTGGGTCAGGTGTTGATATTAAAAATAAAGAAGGCATCTCCTGACCACGAGCACATGTGCTTTTTAGATGGCCATATAGCTTTATTTTCTCTTGTACGACAGCGTTTAATAGAAAAAAATTCTAACAATTCTCTCTCAGTCCAACAAACAAGGGATTTGTGGTCATTGCTAGGGTCAGTTGTGAGACTTCTGTGTATTTTTCCCTCACCCCTTCTTACCATAGACCTCATCCAGGAAGACCAAACAGTCAACTTAAACTCATTGTTTTCATCTTTTAGCTCTTCCTCTTTGCTTTTTTTCTCCTATTATCTTTCTCTATTTTAAAAGGTTAAAAATAGACCATTTCTATTTGTCATCTATATAATAGGGAAGAAATATAAAAAAAAAATAAAAACAATGGTTGCCTGTAAAGTCGGTTTTACGGGCGAAGATTTTACGTGACAACAGTAGAATATTTATTGATATGTGAATATAATTAAATTGCACAATAGGAACAAGGAATTGAATGAAAATAAGAATTGCACAAATTTTAACTATAGAAATATATTTTGTTTACTAAAACATTGTACATGTAAACTAAAACTTAACTAATTCCTATTTGAGTGATTTTGTTGAGGATAGGACGATGATAGGAGAAATATGAAATGAAAGGAAGTGTTTCTGCTGTAATGTGTCTTGCGAAAGTCAAGTCGATAGTTGTTCCTTTTAACGTAGTTGACTTAGAAACGTTTGATACGCAATCAAGATTATACGTATTTTTCATGAATTTAAGAAACGAGTTGTCAGGCTTTACGTTTTTGTTAAAATCACCACACAGAAGAATCGGTATACTAGAATCAACTTGCACGAACGGTGGCACGTACTGGCTGTTGTGAATGTATGGACCGAGTCCTTGCCATAGTAACATTCCAATATCCTGCATACTAGCTCCTGGATGAATATATACAGCACCGAGTATAAACTTGAAGCTAGTATTAGCGGCGAAGCAAGTAACTTCAGTCATGCACATGTCACCCTTGGTTTTAATGACACGAGTTACGTCTGTAATCGCAACTTGGAACACTTCCGCCGTAGATGTCGATGATAATTTACGATAGATCGCCACTCCACCAGCCGCGTTGGTATTTGAAAATCAAAACACTTATTCAGATCGAAGGTTCAAATTTTTGCTAAATAAATTTGAAATTAAATAAAATTTGTAATTGTAAATGATGAAGTTGAAAATTAAAACATTTACTTAAATTAGATGTTAAAATTCTTGCTCAACACAGTTTAAATAAAGTTTTCTTATATCTGCCACTTTTTCTTAATATTTGTAATTTTAAAGAATCAATTCGAAAATCAAAACATTTATTCAGATCGAAGGTTCAAATTTTTCCTAAATAAATTTGAAACTATTTAAAATTTGTAAAATAATAATTAATTAATTAATTAATTTTAAACTAATAATTTACTTAACACTATCAACATTTATCAATAGTATGACATAACCTATAAACTCAGTTTCTCAACTTTTGTGTCAATCTAACAATTAATCAATCAATCATAGTTTACGATAATGAAATATCAGTGTACAATTATTTACCTTTATTGTTGTAGTTGTTGTAAATGACGAATCTAAGCACTCCACATTTTCACTACAGACACAGCTGACGATACTTTAACCACACGTGTGAACTTGTATTATGACGCTTTCTTGTTTTTCCAACGCCAAGAACGTTCGAGAAAGACAAAGACAGAGACAAGCATGCGCCGATTCAATGCGCCTAATTCTCTAGCGCTGCGCGCGCAGCTGCGCGCGCAGCACTCTCGTTCGATGACTCATCGTAACGTTATCGGGCGTTACACTTTTTCATAAGTGACTCCCAGCCGCAACCTAATTTAAGACGTTGTCACGTCAAAAAAAACTTCATTTATAAAGATTTTCCCTGCTTTTACACTTTGATAAAATAAATAAGGAATCTAAGGCTAGGTTTCTTTTTACAATTCTTTTATTTCTTCTACTTCTTTCTTATCTCCACACGGAGTGAAGTTGAATGTGTCTGCCTTTGTCATCAAAGCTGGGAGCACTACTCAGTGGCAGGCCGACTTAGCTCCAAAGAAATGGCCACCTCTGACATGAGGAACAGACGCCATGTACAGCCACTCCTAACATGGAGTACAAACGCTGCTCATCCTGTATCCCTGTATTAGGAGCCCTTACAGGGTACTATCAGCTGAGCCCTGATTTTTTACCGAGCTTGTTGCTGCTCCCCCTCCTCCTTTTTCATCTGGGCTTGGAACTGGCAAAGGCGGAGTTTTTCTTTTATTTAAAGAAACCAAACCCTAGATTTTTATTGATTTTGTCAAAACTTCACTTAGGATGAATTCATTGCATTTATTATAGACTTTTTATATTTTTTATAGAATTCACACCGTTCAGTTTTATATAATAATATTATTATTATACTTTTTTTTTTACCTTTGAGACATTTTTATATTTTTATACGTGGGGAGAACCAATGAATATCCTCTCTAACCTTTCTAGCTAGAATTTCCATTGTATAAAAATTTGTGAGCATGGTGATTTTTTAATCCTTCAGTCCCAACGTGTGTGTGTGTGTGGCTTAGAAATTTGTTTTTTAAAATAATTTTTATTCCCCACATGATACCAGTATGCCCTTATTTTTATTACCTTTGAACTTTTTTCTCTGTGCGCTTAAATTACAAAAAAAAAAAATTTTTTTTTACCAAATGGATCTTTTTTTTTTGTCTCTTCAAGATGTGAGGTATAAAAGACAAAAATAATTGTTCATTCTGATTTTTCTTTTGTACGGTAAAATCTCAATGAAGGGACACTTCAGCACTAGAAAATACCTCTCTATACAAAGGACAGTATTCATCACCTAAATGACCTTTTTTTTATTAATCAACAACTCTCCTGTGAAAGGACATCTCTCTCTCTAAAAAACACTTTTTCTCAGCAATTAGGTGTTTGTCCTTTTACACAGGAGGTTTTATTTCAATATGTTGAATAGGACAGCAAAAGATCAAATCAACACTCTACCATTGTGTGATCTATAAGAAATATTTCCGCTAAATGGTACAGTAATTTCTTGTAAAGACTTGTTGTGTGTCTTTATGTATTTACATATATGTATTTTTGTGAAGATAAGAACCTCACATCGGCCAACAACCCTTAAGTAATTCTAGAAGTATTTTGTTTCAATACTTTTGAAACTCACTCCTTTATAAGTGTTGTTGCCTAATGCAATTGTTCTAGTTCTTGGTATGTATTTATTCCCCCTCTCTCTATCTCTCTCCATTGTGTTCAGGTTGGTTTGTTTGTTTGTATTTTTGTATATAGCAACAATAAAATTTACAAAATTATATATGAACATAGTAGTTTTTTTTGCTCTCTTTCTCCAACATAAACATTTTGGATTTGAATATTAAAGTATTAAAAATATTTCCTATCTGAAAAATACCCATTTAAACACTCATGGACAAAACACAAGGTAAATAAGACCAAATCCAAATAAATAAATAGTGTGAGAAGTTTCAGTAACAGTATTGTTACTGAAGTGTTGCACACTATTCATTTAGATTTGGGCTTATTAACTTGTGCTTCTAATCTATAATCTAAATTGTGCCTAATCATCATCGACAAAACTAAAGGAAGTGGAGAGTCTTTCATGACGCCTGTTGTCTTTTTTATTTTTGAAGGAGACAGGTAATTTTGTTCAGACTTGGTTATTTCATGTGCCTTTAATAAAGGTCGCTGTATAAAATATCTATTTTCCCGATAAACATGCTAAAAGATACAACTTCCTCAAGTTTTGTCTCCATGAATGTATAAAACTAGAAGAGATTTTGTTTGAGGAGAGTGAAGAAAAAATTAAAAAGAGGATATTTTGATTGCTGTCAAATTCAGAATATATATTGTACAGAGGATGTTCAAAACAAACTTCGAAAACATTCAAAACTTGATTCAAGAAGTAGTACAATGAACTGTGGCAGAATGAGGACAGAATGTGTCCACAACAACTGCTGCACCATTCTTATGGACTGGTTCCAACTGATGGAGAAAGAAAGTCCCTTTTGATGATGTGCCATGTGGAATCCCAACAACCCTTTCCAATACCACACCAAGGCGTCATCAAAAATCCTTTTTAACTACACAGCAATGGCGTGTCAGATGGCTGGCACGACTGTCAGGAACTACAACGGCGATTCACCTGAAAGGGGGCTAAATGCTCCGTAGTAGCGATAAAAGACTATGTGGTCGAAACGGAAAGCAACTGAAGACAACAACCCAAGTGATCAACTTGGAGCATCGAACATTGTGTGGACGTCCTACGATAAAATTATCGACACAGATGCTGGGTGCAACTCCAGCATCGCTTTCCACATACCATGAAGAACCACTTATTTCTTCCATTATCTTCGCTCTGTCGTCTGAATAGGTGCAGACACAACAGCCTCTCTCTCTCTCACAAGATTTGGAGATGATCACATGGTCCAACACGACAGAAAAGCCCATTGATCAACACCAATGTGCCATGGAGAAATCCAAGTCGACCTTTTAAAAAGTAAAATCCCAAGAGCAAAAAAATGGGAAGCCATCAAAGAATATTCCTCAAGGGAGGACCCGAAACAATACAAAGGTAGATGAACGCGAGCATTTCTGAACTGGAGTACCAAGATATCGATAGTGTGAGTTGAGAAAGACTGGTGAACAGAGCGATCTGCGTACATATCGCGGGCGGAAACGGCTAGAATATTAACCAGTAGCTCTCCCTGATCAGCACCCACGGCCTCTGAATATTCACAAGAGGAAAATGGAGCCACAAGCTTTATCATTGAAGACAACAAGTCACACGTGCCCATCCTAGGAATTCAACTGACGTTGACCCAGAGGACGAGACAATAACCTAGGCACTGATTGAGAGCTAGACAGAAAGAGTCAAACTTATTATCTCAGAAAGCTTGACTTACGCGATAGCGTTACTGGTGCAGATTCAGTTTCTCGTGAGGAGCCCCCTCCGTGGCGATGATGTGTTCGAACAAACAGGAATAAGTGGGAAGAGCTCAATTGGGCAATTTTTGCCCTGAAGTAACTTGCGGCAGGAGCCTGACAGATCCAATGGGACATAGCATATATGATTGCAGGTGCTATCTGACATAGCAAATATGATGGCTGGTGGGCTCAAGATATCAAGGGACGGCAATAGAAGAGAACAACCATTTCTGAAGACGAAGTGGTTGGAAGAAAGGCGGTGAGACCGTAGAGGAGGATTATCTGGAAAGTCCTCAAATGAAGGTGAAGTATGTCTGTATGAGAGCGAGTGTTTTTAGACCTATGTGTAGTTTTAGGTTATAGGTCCACAAACACACACCAGCGAATGCAAGTAACAAAATGGGCTCTGGTATCTTGTAAGCATATGTTAAACTGCTTTATACCTTTTTAGATATATATACCTCGAATTTAACCGATAATATGGCATATTTTGGAATTGACTAAACTACAGAGGCGCACCTGACTCGTGAACTGTTTGAAAAAGATAACGATAGTTTCTCGAAATATCGCGTTTATCTTGCTCTAATTAAACCTTTCGCTCAATTCCAAAATACGTCTTCGTATAATTATAGTTATTTATAGTAATGTGTACTTGAATTTGAAGGCAGTCGTTAGCTACCCACCATGTTTATAATTGCCTTTATCAGGTCTACTCGAAAAAAATTAGAATAATTGAACATATGCCTGTGTTATTGTCTTGGGCTGTTATAAGCAAGCTTTAAATTTATATAATTTATCAATATCAGCGTTTGAATTGAAATTCTTAAAATTAATATTCAGTAACTTGTTTCATTGTAACTATACATGGCTTCCGCTAGAAATAAATATCAACTAAACATTTATTTTTTGAAATTATTTCAGAGAATTGGCTAAATACTCTTTTTTTATTAAACAAGAAAGGCTAACCACAGCATGATGGAAGCTCAATGACTCAAAAATTTGGTCTTTGATGCTTCTTGATAAACCAAGGAATGACTATTAAGGCTGTAAGAAGGGGTGAGAACTCCAAACAATATTAATAAATAGTATAAATATAAAAATTGTGGCATTAAGCTATTTCTAAACTTGAAAAGTTGAATTTCTATTTTTTTAGAAAAACGTTTTATAAATGCAAGAATAATGTTACAAATAGGAAGAGAAAAAGGAATGAGGGGTATATATAAAACAATGCCCTGTTTTTTATTTCGGAAATTTTGAATACTCTTTTTGATGTTCATAAATTGATTTTTTCAATTCAACAGATCAATCATCTATTAAAAATATCGCATCAATATATGAACATAATAAAAATAATTTTTGAAAAATTTCCCATCTTCACTTCTTATTACTATATTTAGTTTCACGATTATATTTTACAAATTTTATTTTAAATGGTGATAATTTATATTGTGACGAAGAAATATTTTATTATTTAATTTAATATTATTCAATGAAAATATTCAACAGATTATAAAAATATATATTAATCTGTATTTGTGAAATCATCTTTAAAATATTTCTTTGCTTGCTTGCTTAAGATTCTCTAGCTGTAAATAGTTTTTGGGGCTGACCTGTTAATAATTGTCGACTCGTCGCTGTGAAGTCATCAATAAATACTTTTACATCTTAGGATATTTCAAGGCTTGATTTCTACGCTACAACTGGTGGAGAGACTGGACCGATACCCATTAAGAAATAAAAGAAAAATCGATTCTGTTGAACCAGAAGAAACTTCTATGAATGTAAAGAAGGAAGGTACTCAGGTAAGCAACTGCGTTGTTCAACATTTGCCAAGGAACCCTTCCATTTTCTCCGGGGAGGATGGTGAAGATCTCCAAAAATGGTTAAAAGGGTATGCACGTGTGGCAAGGTTCAACCATTGGGACGAAACCCTTTGTCTTACTAAAGTTTATTTTTATCTGTCTGGAACTGCTCTCAAATGGTTTGAGAACAACGAAGAAAGCATACAGACTTGGAAGGAATTCACATCTCAATTAGAGAATGTGTTCGGAAAAAAAGAAAATTCAAAATTGCAAGCGGAGAAGAAATTAAAAACACGGGCACAATTAAAAGGTGAAAGTACCGAATGTTACATCCAGGATCTTCTATGCTTGTGCAAAGAGGTTGATCCTCAAATGAGCGAGGAAGATAAAATCTCCCACCTCATGAAGGGGATAGCTGAGGAGCTTTATCAAGCACTCCTACCGAGGGATGTACAGAGCACCGAGCAATTCATTATAGAATGTCGCCGTGTCGAAGCGCTCCGTTGTAGGCGAGTTACCCCAACCAGGTACGAGCGCCTACCAAATGTAGCCTCTCTCTGTAACCAGGATGACGGAGAAGATCTGTCATCTATGATTAGGCAAATTGTTCGTGAGGAGGTACAGCGGGCATTAGGCTCTCCTCGGGAGGAACCAAAAAATGCGACAATCGAAGAAATTGTAAAGGAGGAGATTGGAAGAACCCTGGCGCCAATCTCAAAGTCTAGGAGAAGTCCCCCTCATAAGGAAAGACCCCGACAGTTTTTAAATACTAGATATGAGGCCGAAACGATAAGACCGCACCCTGAACCTCGATACCCAAAACGAGGAGGAAGACGCGACACCAATGATTGGCGTACAACTGAGGGAAGGCCAATCTGTTTCTACTGCGGACGCCCAGGTCACGTCGTCCGCTATTGCCGTGACAGGAAGAGACACAATGAGGAAAGGAGAAATGACTATTTCCAAAGAAAGCAAGACGCAATGGTATCCTACAACTCTCGAGCTGAATCTCAGGACCCCAATGACAAATCATCGAGGAAAACTTTCACTCGCTACCGAAGCCCTACTTCATATCGCGGTCGAAACAGACAACATTTCTCACCTGCTAGAAGATCTAGCTGGACGCCCCGCCATTAAAACTAGATGATAGACCACATTGGAGGCGAGGCCGCAAAGTTATAAAATCCCCCTTTACCGACCACAGTAGAAATGAGAAAAGCTACCTTGACGTAAACATAGACCTACCAAGTCCTCATGAAGAAGATATCTCAACTGAAAGAAGACATCCACCGCAGTCACCTGAAAATATCCCTGGCCATATTACTAGTCCTTAAGACTGACGACGTAAGTATCCTGTTGAGCATCGGGTCGATGCTCTCTATAGGAGGAGGCTATGTGACGAAGAAATATTTTATTATTTAATTTAATATTATTCAATGAAAATATTCAACAGATTATAAAAATATATATTAATCTGTATTTGTGAAATCATCTTTAAAATATTTCTTTGCTTGCTTGCTTAAGATTCTCTAGATGTAAATAGTTTTTGGGGCTGACCTGTTAATAATCGTCGACTCGTCGCTGTGACGTCATCAATAAATACTTTTACATCTTAGGATATTTCAAGGCTTGATTTCTACGCTACAATATAGCTATATAATTTAAATTAGGTTTCCTGGGTCACGCTGCCTCCAACAATCACTTTTATAAATATTTTTACCTTAGGTAGGATGTCTAGGAGCCTAGCCGGGCTGTTTAATCGGACTAGCCGAGTGAGCCTTTGGTAAGGGGCTGACTAGAGCGAACCCGATGTTACAGCTCTGTTAGAAGAGTGGAATAGGCCTCCTGGGGAACCCGCCACTATAAACATAGGGTAACGCGCCAACGGCAGTACCTCCTGGGTGGTGTGGAAATTATGCCAAAAATAATTTTTAAAAAGAAAAGAAAGAAATAATAAATATGAATACACATACACAAATAAATAAAAATTAATAAAATCAAAGCATCTAAAAGGTTTATGATAAATGCTTATTCCGTATCTTGTACGATATGCTCCTAGACATTAAAGTTGAACATCTTTTAATCAAATATCTTGGATGCCAGTCTATTGGCACATCAACTTCTAGTATTTATTTCACTATAAAACTTCTTAACGATCGATTTTCCAAGTTTATAAATGTGAAATTATAGACAGATGGCTAACTCTATTTAAGTCTTACCATTTTGAGATATCCTAGAGGGAGCGTAAAGAGAATGGTGGATGAAGTGAAGGAATGTGCCCCAGAACTGTATTGTGATTCTAGATAACAGCTTTTGCTAAAAGGAAGAGTTAGGCTCTCAAAAAGATTACTAATCGCTTGTTTATATGAAGCAATGTTTTTTCAATAAAAGAGATGCATCTTCAATCAGTGTGAAATTATTGTTATTTCAATATTTAAGAGAGCGGCAGGCTCGCCCTCTCAATACAAACGATTCTATAGTAGCACAGATGTTGAACATATTTATATTCTGTGATTACTCTATGTAAATATCTTCATTAATCTTGCCCTTATAGAAACTATTGCCTTGAGAATATCGAGTGTGTTGCTTATCGAAATATTGAAATGAAGATAATGTTATCTATTTCTAAGTGGGGGTACTCCTCTTTTATTGAATGTATGCTCTGTGGAGATTTGGATATATTTATTTTAAAATTGCCTATACAGCTGCGTGATCTCGGACTCACACACGCGTGCTCATTCATAACCACTCTACATTTCAACAGCATCAGAAGCTGAAAAACCTCTCTCTCTATTGGGATGGTCATCCTCTCAAACATTTCAGAATCTGCCACTGAAGCTTTACGAGATATTCGTACCTTCAAAGATATTTAAAGCGGTAAAGGATCTATGTGCTGTTTCTATCTAAGACGAATGGAAAAATATTTGAGAAAACAGGACCTTTGGAAGTATAATCTCAAAGTGGAAGATCATCGATATGCAAGTCAGTGGCTGCTACAGTTTCGCAGCATGTAGAAACGTTATTCAGGTATGGAGAAGTAAGTGCTCGACAAATGAGGATTTAGTATGGAACAGTTTGAAGTGCGCCAAAAATTATTCTTAAAAATTACCCATATAAAGTTCGAAGATTTCTAGAATTGAAATTCAGCGTTTTTGAGAAGTGCCAAAAATTCACTTCATGGGTTTTCCGGAAAATCGATATTGATGAAAACTGTCTGTCAAATGTCTGTGGACAAATGAAGCTCACTTTTCTCTAAACGGAGTATACAACACTCCAAACAGTCCATTTGGTGCCAACAGAAAACCCCAGATATTTTAAGAAACGCCATTTCACATGTGCCCATCCTAGGAATTCAACTGAATAATGATAGACCTGACGTTGACCCAGAGGACTAGACAATAACTTAGGCACTGATTGAGAGATAGACAGAAAGAGTCAAACTTATTATCTCAGAAAGCTTGAATTACGCGATAGCGTTACTGGTGCAGATTCAGTTTCTCGCGAGGAGCCCCCTCCTTTGCGATGATGTGTTCGAACAAACAGGAATAAGTGGGAAGAGCTCAATTGGGCAAATTTTTGCCCTGAAGTAACTTGCGGCAGGAGCCTGACAGATCCTATGGGAAATAGCAGATATGATGGCGGGTGCTATCTGACATAGTAAATATGATGGCTGGTGGGCTCAAGATATCAAGGAACGGCAATAGAAAGGAACAACCATTTCTGAAAACGAAGTGGTTGGAATAAAGTTCGGTGAGACAGTAGAGGCGGATCATCAGGACGGTCCTCACATGAAGGTGAAGTATGTCTGTATGAGAGAGCGAGTATTTTGACCTATGTGTAGTTTTCAAAGTGAGCTGTCACGCCCTGAAATAATTCCAAAGAAGAGTTAGGCGCAAATATATATTATAAATGGCTTGAAACATTTATTAAGCATTATCAATCTATATATATATAAAATTGAATGTCTGTCTGTTTGTGTGTACTCTATAGATTCAAAAACCATACATCCAATCGCCGTGAAATTTTGGGATATTATTAGGTATATCTCCAGGAAGGTTTTTGAAAAATAATTTCTTGAATATCTTGAATATCCTTAGAGTTATTTACAGATTTGTAGATTTAACTCGCAAGCAGCGCCACCATTGCGACGATGATAACAAGTTTTTTATCTATAAGTTTTATTATCACTAAGTTTATTATCTTAAAGATTATTTATCAAAAGTAAGATTATCTCAGGATGACACGGCAATTTATTTGAGACAAGAATCAACATATATAGTCACGACCGTCATGGGTTCTGTCACGGATGCGCGCGCATCATCATTATGATCATTATCTAATGATAATAATAATAATAATTATTATTATTATTATTATTATTATTATTATATTATTATTATTATCCATCCATTATATATATAGTCACGACCGTCATGGGCCGGCCGGTTCTGTCACGGATGCGCGCGCACAGGGAGGTCATGTGCTCGCCGGCAGCCAACGGGCGCGCGCCGCCGGCATTACGTCATAGATTATAAACACAAGGTAATACGGCCAAATAAAAAAATAGTGTGTGATAAGGCACAATTTGGATTATCTACTTATATAATTGCCTTATTCTGTCTGTGTGAAGTTCACTGTGTGAAGTTCACGGATAGATTTCGGTCAGAATGGATAAAATAAAAAAAGTGTCAAGGGATGGGAATCGAACCCACGACCTTCCGCTTACCGGGCAGATGCCATGACCACTAGGCTACCCAGGACATATTTTTCCGTTCACATTTTTATTTTTATATTTTCATGACACACACAGTTTGGGGCGGGACGTTTTACAAGAGAGACATCCACGGCGCCAATTTATAATTGTAACGAATAGTATTTTGATTAAAACATTTTTAAAATATATACGCACTCGGGTAAAACCCGGGCGTTGCCCTCCCTATATATAGTCAAGACCGTCATGGGCCGGTTCTGTCACGGATGCGCGCGCATCATCATTATGATCATTATCATTATCTGATGATAATAATAATAATAATAATAATTATTATTATTATTATATTATTATTATTATATAGTCACAACCGTCTTTCCTCAATTCCTCATCAGCCGCTGTCACGGATGCGCGCGCACAGGGAGGTCACGTGCTCGCCGGCAGCCAACGGGCGCGCGCCGCCGGCATTACGTCATAGATTATAAACACAAGGTAATAAGGCCAAATAAAAAAATAGTGTGTGATAAGGCACAATTTGGATTATCTACTTATATAATTGCCTTATTCTGTCTGTGTGAAGTTCACTGTGTGAAGTTCACGGATAGATTTTGGTCAGAATGGATAAAATAAAAAAAGTGTCAAGGGATGGGAATCGAACCCACGACCTTCCACTTACCGGGCAGATGCCATGACCACTAGGCTACCCTGGACATATTTTTCCGTTCACATTTTTATTTTTATATTTTCAAGACACACACAGTTTGGGGCGGGACGTTTCACAAGAGAGACATCCACGGCGCCAATTTATAATTGTAACGAATAGTATTTTAATTAAAACATTTTGAAAATATATACGCACTCGGGTAAAACCTGGGCGTTGCCCGGGCCATTCGTCAGGTAATGATACAATTGCAAGGCGAAGATACTATTCCTTTAACTTCCAATTACCGAGGGAACCAATTAATATTGATTTTATTCAACTTATCGAGTATTTTTCAAGGGACCGGGAAAAAATGTCACTAGATAAAACGATGATTTTGTAATGTAGAAAATTAGGAAAGACAAAATTCAGGATGACACGGCACACAGGGACCGGGAAAAAATGTTCACTTTATCGAGAGATTCAAATTTACGAGTTTCAAATTATCAAAATATATCTATTATTTTTAAAAATAAGTTTATAGAGAATTGTTTCAACAAATGTTCGTTAGACAAACCTTTACTCGGGTAAAACCCCGGGCGAAGCCGGGTACATCCGCTAGTATTGTATATATCTCACTACTACTATTAATACTAGAAAAAATAAAAATCGGTCCACAAACGCACACCAGCGAATGCAAGTAACAAAATGGGCTCTGGTATCTTGTAAGTATATGTTAAACTGCTTTATACCTTTTTAGATATCTATACCTCGAATTTACCCGATAATATGGCATATTTTGGATTTGATTAAACTACAGAGACGCACCTGACTTGTGAACTGTTTGAAAAAGATAACGATAGCTTCTCGGAATATTGCGTTCATCTTGCTCTAATTAATTCGATCAAATCCAAAATGTCTTCGTTTAATTAATTATAGTAATCACAAGGTAATAAGAACAAATCCAAATAAATAAATAGTGTGTGATGTTTCAGTAACAGCATTGTTACCATCTTCAGACAAAAGTACTGAATGAGAAATTTTACCACAGCATGTTTAAAAAAAAAAAAAAACGAAATGTCACACACTTTTTATTTATTTGGATTTGGTCTTATTTAAAAAAAAAAAAAAACATGCTGTGGTAAAATTTCCCATTCAGTACTTTTGTCTGAAGATGGAAACAACGCTTTTACCGAAACGTCACACACTATTTATTTATTTGGATTTGGTCTTAGTACCTTGTGTTCATAATCTATAATCCAAATTGTGCCTTATCAATTTAGTTATAGTAATGTGTAGTATATGTACTTGAATTTAAAGGCAGTCATTAGCTACCCACCATGTTTATAATTGCCTTTATCGGGTCTACTCTAAAAAAATAAGTAGAATAATTGAAAATATGTCTGTGTTTTTGTCTTGGGCTATTATAGGCAAGCTTCAAATTTATATAATTTATAAATTTTAGCGTTTGAATTAAAATTCTTAAAATTAATATTCAGTAACTTGTTTAATTGTAACTATACATGGCTTGCGCTAGGAATAAATATCAACTAAACATTTATTTTTTGAAATTATTGCAGAGAATTGGCTAAATACTCTTTTTTGATTAAACAAGAAAGGCTAACCACAGCATGATGCAAGCTCAATGACTAAAATATTTTGGTCTTTGATGCTTCTTGAAAAACCAAGGAATGACTATTAAGGCCGTAAGAAGCGTGAGAACGCCAAACAACATTAATGAATAGTATAAAGTGACAGTAAACTATTTTTAAATTTGAAAAGTTGAATTTCTATCAGTTGTTAGAACAGCGTTTTATAAATGCAGGAATATGTTCAATGAGGGGTAAGACGATGCCCTGTTTTATATTTCGTAAATATTGAATACTCTTTTTGATGTTCAAAAATTGATTTTTTCTTAAATTCACAAATCAATCATCTATTAAAAATATCGCATCAAATTATGAACATAATAAAAATAAATCATATTAATTTCCTATCTTCTCATATTATTTCTAAAGTTAGTTACACGGTTATATTTTACAAATTTTATTTTAAATGGTGATAATTCTTATAGCTATATAATATAAATTAGGTTTCCTGGGTCACGCTGCTCTCCAACAATCACTATTCATAAAATATTTTTACCTTAGGTAGGATGTCTAGGAGCCTAGCCGGGCTGTTTAATCGGACTAGCCGAGTGAGCCTTTGGTAAGGGGCTGACTAGAGCGAACCCGATGTCACAGCTCTGTTAGAAGAGTGGTATAGGCCTCCTGGGGAACCCGCCACTATAAACATAGGGTAACGCGCCAACGGCAGTACCTCCTGGGTGGTGTGGAAATTATGCCAAAAATAATTTTAAAAAAGAAAAGAAAGAAATAATAAATATGAATACACATACACAAATGAATAAAACTTAATAAAATAAAAGCATCTTAAAGGTTTATGATAAATATTAATTATAATATAATATAATAAAACGAATCTATTCGTTATTATAATATATAGAAAGGATTACTCGTCTTATAAATATTAATTCTGTAATTTGTACGAGATGTTCCCAGACATCAAATATGAACATCCTTGAAACAAATCACTTGGTACCAGTCTATTGTCATCAACTTCTAGTATTTATTTTACTATAAAACCTCTCTACAATTGATTTTCCAAGTTTATAAATGTGAAATTATAGACAAGTTGCTAACTCTATTCAATTCACACCATTTTGAGATATCCTAGAGGGAGCTTAAAGAGAATGGTGGATGAAGTGAAAGAGCGTGCCCCAGAACTGTATTGTGATTCTAGATAACAGCTTTTGCTAAAGCGAATAGTTAGGCTCTTAGCGTAAAAGATTATTAATAGCTTGCTTATATGAAGTAATGTTTTTCAATAAAAGATATGCATCTTCAATCAGTGCGAAATTTTTGTTATTTCAATATTTCATAGAGCGGCACACTTGCCCTCTCATTACAAACGATTCTATAGTAGCACAGATTTTTGACATATTTATATGCTGTTATTACTGTATGTAAATACCTTCACCAATCTTGCCCTTATAGAAACTATTATCTTGAGAAAATCGAGTGTGTTGCTTATCGAAATATTGAAATGAAGATAATGTTATATATTTCTAAATGGGGGTACACCTCTTTTATTGAAAGTATGCTCTCGATTTGGATATAATTATTTTCAAAAATGCCTATCCAGCTGAGGGCCCTCGCGAAACGCGCTCTCATTCAGAAACCCTCTACTTTTATTACCCTTAGAAGGTGGGAAAGGCGATTAACTTCTCTCTCTCTCACTTGGGATGGTCTTCCTCCTGGAACAATTCAGAATCTTCCACTGAAGCTTTACGAGAGTTTCGTACCTTCAAGGATCCATGTGCTGTTTCTCTCTAAAACGAATGATAAAACCTTTGAAGTGGAAGATGATTGACATGCAAGTCATTGGCTGTTACAGTTTCGCAGCAAGTTGAAGCTTTTGAATATTATTCTGGTGTGGAGGAGTGCTCGACAAGTTTCTCGACAAACAGGGATTTCGTATTGAACAGTTTGGAGAGCACCAAGAATTGTTCTTAAAAAGTACCTGTGAAAAGTTCTAAGATTTCATGAATTGAAATTTAGCATTTTTGAGAAGTGTCAAAAATTGACTTTATGGGTTTTCCGGAAAATCGATATTGATGAAAACGGTCTGTCAAATGTTCTGTGGACAGATGGAGCTCACTTTTCTCTAAACGGAGTATACAGCACTCCAAACAGCCCATTTGGCGCCAACAGAAAACCCCAGATATTTTAAGAAACGCCATTTCATCATCCGAGAGTTACAGTTTTGGGCGGGTTCACTTCTCCTCTTCATTGTTGAAATAATTTTTTTGATGAAATCAAAGGCACAACTTATTAAACTGCTCCTGTAACTGGTGAGAATAATATACAACTTTTGAGAGAAAATATTGTTCTCATACTGCAGGAAAGGCAAGCACTAAGCAAAATTAACATTTATGCAAGATGGAGGACCTCTTCCTATTGCTTGCTTTGTCAAACAATTTCTGAAGGATACGTTTGGCGAAGATCGTGTGATAAGTCGCCACTTCATACACCAGTGGCCATCAAGATCATCAGACTTGTGGCCTTGGGAATTTTGGCTATCTTCATATCCAAAATTCACATAGCCAAAGTCTGATGCCTACATAAAACATTGGCCATTTTGAAGGCCTCAATCAAACAGCACTTTTAATCAATTTAAACAGATATGTTGTTTAATGCTGTCCAATCTGTCATCTATCGTCTGCAGGTAGTGTTTAAGAATTAAGGGCGCCATATTGAGCAAGGATTGTAAAAAAATAGACACTTCGGTCATTTAAAGTTTTATTTTCTCAACGTTTCAACAAAACCTTTTTGTCTTTGTCAGGATAAATGAATATAAATAATAAAGCATTTGGCAGAGCGTCTATTTTTTAAAGAAATATGAATGCCGGCCAGGCAGCCTCTATCTTCATGATAAAATGAATAGTACATTATCAGTACCCCACGTATTTTGGGCGCCAAATTGTTAGAATTCTTTCACAGGGTGAATATCAATATTTATTGTATGAAAACATTACATTTTTCGGTGCCGGAAGTACGCCAGTAGCTGCTCTAGCGAACCACAAATGTAAACAGATGATTACATATATTTAGACAGATAACAAACTATTGATTATGTTAGCTAGCTGTAAAAGGTGACAAGAGGGAATTGATCGCTCTTTACTCGATATAAGTATATTTTTTTTGGCAACTTAAAAATTATAGTTATAATGTATATACAACTGATTTAGATAACATACACACAACAAAATAATTTTAAAAATTGTTTATAACACACAAAGAATGTAATATTTTTTTTCTCCCCCTTTCAATATCATTAATATTTAAAATGTGCAAAAATCAATTTGTATACAAAAACAGTATATATATTATCAATATATTGTCGTGATACTCCTGTAGAAGGACTAACAAGTCCGAAAGCTTGAAAATAAAAAAAAAGAACAAGAAACTTAACCCTGGAAAATTTATTCACTTTATAAAAATAAACACATACAATAATAAGAATTCAAGGACCAAAACAGTTGCACGTGTGCATGCAAAATCGAAAAATGACGTGGTACCGCGCATGCGTTGCCGCCCATTGACCGCTCTCAATAGAGCTAGATGGCGTTGGAAGGAAGAAAGATTCACATACAAACATATTTACATATATATATAGCGAATATATAGCGTATATTCTGATGATAACTTGTAAGTATGAAATAATGTATATTAAAAGTTTATTATAAGTAAAATTTTGTATATGTGTAAAGCGCATATTTCAGGAATTATTTAAATATTTTAAATGTGAGAGAAAAGTTTTGAATGAATAGTGTTTTAAATATTTCAAATATATTTTCCGTAATTTATGGTAAACGGTTTGCGGATTTCGACAATTTAGAAAGAGGGAATCATATATCGCCGCAACTCTTTTTTATTAACGCGATTAAGGAAGCTTTCGGGCAAGCCCTTCTTCAGCTAACTATAGTGTACAAACAAGGAGAGATTATATATCGTTTTTAATATAAAATAAAATAAAATAAAAGAAAATTACCACGCCCCTATCGTTAGCTGAAGAAGGGCTTGCCCGAAAGCTTCCTTAATCGCGTTAATAAAAAAGAGTTGCGGCGATATATGATTCCCTCTTTCTAAATTTCCGTAATTTATAATAAAATATGAATTTAATATATAAAATATCATATTTAAATATGTAGTATATACATTGTATGGCATATAGGGTTTAATGAATATAAGCAAAATGCGTTAAGGCTGCAGCTTTGTTTGGCAACTCAGGTGGTCAAACTGCACAAATCAACACAAAGATAAATACAAAGAAAGCAGTTAACTGTCCGAGTAGGTGTAATTAAAAAAAAATTATACTATTTACAAAATATAATTATATCTTTAATTAAAAAGGCATATATTGGATCAAAATATCATTCATTTTACCAATATTGGCTGAACGCCAACCTTTATCAAGGTGTTATAACTGAAATATTGGTAAAATAAATGATATTTTGACCCAATATATGCCTTTTAATTAAAGATTTATTTATGGATTGCTCTATTTTCAAATCAAAATAATTATATCTATTAAATATAGATTTAAAAATGGCGCATCAAGATAAATAGTTTTGTGAATTAAAAAAAAACTGATATGCAAAGACATTTCAACTGAATATGCAAATTATTATATTTTGGCGGCATATGATAAAATATGTAATGCTGCAGAGCATTTTACCTAATCAACAGGAAAGTAAATAAAAGAGAAGAAATTCGATTTCAGAACATAGCAAAATTTAGCGAATATTTTTTATCTACCTGTAAGGACAGAAATTATCCTCACAAACAGGTTCGCGCACACTATGGCAGTATTTGAGAGAGGATGTAAGTTTGGATAGAAGAAGTGAATTGGTCTAAATTTAGGATAACTTGACATTTGGATAGGAACGATGCTGCTATTCAACGATATCAACAGAAATGGCCGAAAAAATATTTTTCATCGCAGTAAGGACAGTAGAAGAGGTTGATTTATTTGTGAAAAGAAACATTCACGTCTTAATGTCTTCATTCGGCATAATGTATATTTATCAATATTATTATTTTCTTTCTCTCCATTATTATTTCTCATTTTAGATGGCAAAAAGGATTATTTTCAGTTAGCGATTCTCTTTAGGTTTATTCGAACTTAATAATTAATATTTTATTTTTCTCATTTTATCTGCTGTAAAATGAATCTTCCATTTGTTTGTTCGCCACTTTATATATAAAGGGCTGATGTATTATTATGCATAAATTTAACATAAACTATCTAAAAATAAAGATTTGAGCTATCATATTACCCAGCAGGTCTTTTGTTGAAGGTGGCGAGCAGATACAAATGGCCAAGGTAATCGAATCCAATGATCCACAAAGAGTCCATCTGGGTCAATCACATTTCAGTCATATGTGATAAAGTGTAATACACTCATGGACAAAACTTAAGGAAGTTCTATCTTTTAGCATATATATCGGGATTCATACAATAACAACAACAAGCATTTTATTGGGGACCTATGCCTTACGTAAGATTCGTCTAGGTCAGGGGTTGGCAAGCTGCGGCTCGCGAGCCACTTGTGGCTCTTTGGATGTGAAGCTGCGGCTCTTTATATAGTTCCAAACACAAATATTATTTATGCGAGTACTATTTATTGTTGGCAAGAAAAAATGTTTTGGCTCTTTAAAAACTTTGATATTTGGTAAATCGTAATTTTTGACTCTTCCGACTCAAAAGGTTGCCGATCCCTGACCTAGGTGCATAATTGCTTAGAAAAGATGAGTCAATTATTAACAGGCAATCGTTCATTTACATATCTATTTACATACGACTCTTTTCTCAAGGTTTCTTCTCTTACTCAGCCCTGTAAAACTTGTACAGGGCCAATGTATTGGATTTATTCTTCTCGTTCTAGACAACAGAGCCTTCAGAGAAAGATGATTTGAGGATTCAGGCAATAAGGGATATTTGAAATAAATGTACAGGAGATTTAAATCATCTCTGAAAGATATTGGATACACAGTGACCTTTATTGAAGACACACGAAATAACCAAATGTGAACAAAAGTGCCTCTGTTTTCTTATAAGGAACAGATGACAGGCAATATTGAAAATTTTCTACTTCCACAAGTTTTGTCCATGTGAGTATTTGGCTAGAAACTTACCTGGCATTCTGAGGGATTAATGTAATGGCTTCAGGATCAAGATTGAGAATTTCAGAATCACTCTCCAATGAGGCATGTCCTTCCTGTTGTAACATACCACGTTTATTCCACCATTCAGTCAGATCTAGCTGGTCACTTGCCTGTTGCCAAAGAACAGTTTCTCCATCCTTTCTGCCCAAGATATGACTTCCAGGTCCATACACTTCAACCTGCACAAAAAACAACATTTTATTATCAAAAGCACAAAATTACAAGAAAATATTCGACTCGCGATTTTGTACTTTTGATAATTTACTGCTCACCAGACGATTATCAAATTTAGAAAAATAAGTTTTTTTTATATTTTACATATTTATTTCTTTATATAAAATCCCATGAAATTTCAGTAATATTTAAAAACCATTTCTAATCAATATATCAATATAAATAAATGCAGATTCAATATAAAATAATAATAAAGAAATATAAACTCGATGTCTTCTGTTGTGTTTATCTATTTCCCTCTTTATATCTGTTTTCTTTAATGGATCATAAAAATAAGGAGCATCTATAATAACAACACCATAAAATTTGACGAGCTAATCCCTATTTTTCAGGGATGAGCAATTTTACTAAGCCTGAATCATTCAAATAATTAGATTTTGGCTGTCGAAGGCCAACAAATCAGGATATCTAAAAGATGGTCTTTTGCATGCAGCAAGGCCTTTTTTTCCGGATTGTATTTCGACTATAATAATATGGTAGTATTAGAAACAGAGGACTTCATATTTTAAGACGATTTGTGGCTCTAGCTCATTTAAATAGTAAAAAAAATTGAATAAATAGCCATAATACCAACGGTTTAACATGGTCTGCAGATTCCTCGGACTAAATTATAGGGAAAACATTTGGAGAGAGAGAATGCTATTTATTAGTGAAATTAAAATATGAAAGAAAAAGTAAAAAAGTATTATTAAAAAAATTGGGGACAACTCTATATATCTGCAAGATATAAATTAGAAAATTATTCCACACAATTAGTGTATAAAAGATAACGAGCTTTTATTTTAAACAAAAAATACGCACTCACAATCCAATATTACTTAAAAGATATATTTTAGGACAAAAAGTTCCATATTTTCTATACTAAAATCCTTTTTTTATTTTATTTCTCTTAAAATGTTCAAAATTATATTAATTTGTGGTTTATAGGAATATTTAATAATTATATGTTTTATCTGTGTGAAAAATAAATTATGTTTATTTTCTGCTTTATATATTGTGTACCAGGTTGCGGTTTGGCAGGTTTGTTGGACTTAAATTTCTCGTCAAACACACACACATGACTTGGGTCTTTCTAGAGCGTTTTTAACCATAATAAAAATAAAAATAATGGAATGACATTGCAATCTCCTCCAAATATATTTAATGGTTATTCCTCACGCTACACTTTCTCCAAAAACAAATAATCAAGATATAAACAATAACAATGTTACAGAAGGACTGATACTATTGTATATATATATATATATATGTGGTATTGCAAGTACTAGCAGTCATGGGGCCAAGTGGTTCCAGGCGTCAATGGGTGACACAAAGGACGAAGCAGGGTGGATGTCACCTCAGAGAGGCCAGCGCCGAAGACGCGGAAAAGGTCCAGGAGGATGTGATCTACATGAGAGGGAGAGATAATCTGTCGTGGTCCGTCCGTTTATCGATGTCCAGTGGCGGTCGTAAAACTTATCTGAAGTTTCCTGGGAGGAAATGGTAACTATTTGACGAAATTCGACTCCCTCGGACCCTCGTCCTGTCTTGGGTGCGGCAGATTCTCAATGAAATTTTATTGTTTTGTATTACAAATGCTGGGAGAAATTATATAGATTCGTAGAAGAGAAATAAGGCTGATAATTGCAAAGATCATTTTATTACATAAAGGTATTTATAAGCAATAAAAGAAGGACAAGAGATTAAAGAAATTGAACTAGATAAAATTATTTGTACACTAGCAGCTCACATCTATTAGCGGGCTGACCTATCCAATAACCGCTAGCCAACCACAACAATCTAGCAAAGCTGCGATATATAGGCAGAGATGTCAAATAGCATAAACAATACTAAAACACTATGTAAATCACAAGAGTATATTATCGTAGAAATATCCCGGAATTGTCACTTCAACAGCCAAGCTGGCGTGTTGAATTGTATCTACATTTAGGGCTGTTACACTATTTATAATTATGGCACATATGGAAATATGGTGTATATTGAAATATATTACTACATATATATACAGTATAACCTCCCTGTAAAAGACACCTAATTGCAGAGAACCAAAGTGTTCTTTAAGGGGAGCTGTCTTCTTACTGGAGAGTTGCTTCCTAGTAATGATGGAAATTTTGAAAATGGAAACTGTCCTTTATAGAGAGGTGTCCTCTAGCTAGTTCTATCATGGAGGTTCTACTGTATACATAAACATTCATCAGAGATAAGTATTAAATACGTTTAATGTGAAAATAATTATGAAACGAGCCTTACCAGAAGAAATTAAGATTCTGACACATGTAAGCCCTCACCTTGCAATTGTACTTGGGGCATGGAGGTTCTACTGTATATATAAACATCCATCAGAGATGAGTATTAAATACGTTTAATGTGAAAAGAATTAAACGAGTCTTGTAAGAAATTTCTGACACATCATACATATGTAATCACTCACCTTGCTATTGTACTTGGGACTGAAGATGTTCTTGGATCCATATTGTTGTATATCTTCGCGGTGCTGGTCCAGCCAGTCTTTGAAGTAGAGCGGCTCTTCCAGCTTGGTATCTACGTCCTGCTGGAAGTAAGGATCAGACAGAAACGTCTCTGCACCAGACATCGAATCAAATTACTGATTCACATCTTTATTCCATGTTTATTGTAGAATAGTCGATCACGATTCTCATCTGTATATTTATCACCTTCAAACTGCACAAAGTGAGAGTAAAGAGTCTGTAGAGATATATAATATATATTATAAGAAACACACACACACATATTGCCTCAAAAGTCCTAATTACAAATATTTTCTATAGTTGGCAATATATAATAGGTAAATGTGTTTGACAATTAGCAAAAAAAAACTAATTATTAAAACACTTTTTGAAATGTGAAAAAATAATACAAATGTGATATTGTACTGGAATAAGGTGCATAAATTAAGAAAAAGGCATCTCCTTATCGTGAAACTGAAAGTTGCTGATGGCTTGCGCCATCTCTCGGAATAAATACCAAGGAGAATAATTGATATTTATTCCGATAGATGGTTCAAGCCATCAGCAACCTTCAGTTGCAAGATAAGGAGATGCCTTTTGCTTTATTTTTCAAATGTTTTTAACAAAGGTAATAGTGACAAACGTGCTTTAGAGACTCATATGTTTTTAAATTCATTAAAAGTCAAATTTTGGAACTAAATTTCAAACTATCTATGAATCCTATTTATCTATCTATACATCTCGGTGTAACAGATCTCTGGACATTTACTTGCATTATTAATGGAAGTGAGGAAATGGTTTTATAGAAATTTGTCAGTTTCGAACTGGTGATACAGTTTCAAGCTGATACCACCTGACTGTTACCAGAATACTGTTTGAAATCTAAGCTAAGAAATACGGCAGTTTCCTTCCAACAATTTTCAAATACACATACAACGATTAGGCTATAAATTTGGGTGCTACAAGGTTTCCCAAAAGTTCGTAAATACTTGCAAAAAAATTGAAATACCAATATTATTCGCCATAATATTATTCGCCGTTATGTATAATGTATTTGTATTATGTATAAAGTAATTGTATTATGTGTATTATTATGTATTCGCCGTAATAATATTATTCGCCAAGTAATAAGAAAAACAACGTTTTAGGAAAAAACATGAACTTTTGGGACAACCTTATAATACCTGATTATGTATTATGGCGCTGGTTCATTTATGGCTGAAATCTATTTACTTAGTGATCTTCCTTTTCCAGTAAAACGCTATATTTCACAACAGAGAATTCTCCATTCGTTTTTTCAAGGAAACTATACCCAAATATTCAGTGAGAGGGATACAATATACCATTTTTGCAAAGAAAAATATAAATTGAAATATCTCATTACATCTTTCGGTTCCAGTATATTAGTGAAGAAAGAGAGACGTTCTTCTCAAAAGTCAACAACAACCAACTCACCTCAGTACAAAGTATTTTAACCAGCAACATATCAAGTCGAATGGTTGCTCGGTACCCATACAACTTTTACAAAGCAGTAAGTAGGAACTTGGATTCATGGTTTTCTCCTCCACTACATTATGGTGATTGATCATCGTGAGGATACCGTTGCAAGTTGGCAATGAGAGAGGAGAATCTGTATAAGACTGGCATCTTAATTCAATAAAATAATCCCTTAAATCAATACTAAAGGCCAAATGTTTTTACTTTAAACTGGTATCTTAATATAAGCTTTGTGTGTGATTATATAAAACTATACTAAATAAAATTCAAATTAATAAAAAATACTTTTTCCAGGTTTTCCAATGCGTCGTTCTTCCGAATCCAGGAATTCCTCGATGACATTTTTAATCTCCGGCCCCAGGTTGCAGTAGAACCAGCGCTCGAACAGAACTTCCTGATTGTCGGTATAGTACCTGGAACATTCATCCATTTACCATCACAGTGGGGGAGAATACAAGTTTCAACATGATTTAATGAATTTACATAGGGAAAAATATTTATCAAAATTCGAAACTATTTTAAAGGCGTAAGATTCTTTTTGAAATTAAACAATTTCTACTGCCCTTACTGCAATGGAAAAATTAATGGGAGGGCCTGGCTCATCAGTGGTGAACCCTCCCAGCGGTTTCGCCAGTTTAATCTACCATACCGCTGTTATATTGCATTTTTGGAACTTCCTTTTATAGTGATACTGTTGGTAGACTCTTGGAATGGGTATTTTAGAAGAACTATGGACATAAGCTTTGAGGACAGTAGAATTACATACAATTATAAATATATAATATGCTTCGAGCAATCGCTCTTCCGCACATTTATTGAGATAACAATATTGGAAAAATAACAACACTATAGATATTTTAACATTTCCTCAATTTTTGTTCTGTAAGTTCTCAGGATCTTATTCCGGATCTGACGTCCGCAAGGCGACAGTAGCTGGGGACTGTGGATCCATTGGTCAGTAACCAAGTGCAAGTCTGTGGGTAGCATGTAAGAATTTTAAAATATACATTGATATTTGATACAGAAACATGATTCATTTATCAAATGGAAGCATTAAAACGCGAATGTTCTTTTTCACACATAAATCAAATTTCTATTGTACTTACTTCAATGAAATTTTAATTTTTTCATTTACCATGTATAGATGGCGCAACACAATTCTTCTATCGAATTTCCATCACCTAGCGCCTGAGTAAGACCGTAATATTCAGAACTTTCGTTTTTATGCGAAGAAAACATAAGAGAGAATCTACGCATGTTTTTGTTAAACTTCGATATTTCGAATATAAGTTTTGAAAATAAAGCAATCCATATTCAAATCTTTAGACAATGAAATGCATATTTTGGATTTAAAAAAAAAAAGGATTTATTTTTCACTACAGTAAAACCTTCCTGTAAAAGACACCTAATGTCAAAGTGTCCTTTAGAGAGAGGTGTCCTCATATTGAAGAATGCCAAAATAGTAAAAATGGTAATTTTGTAGATAAAAACTGTCCTTTGTAGAGAGGTATCTTCTAGCGGGAGTGTCCTCTCTCTCTCTCTCATGGAGGTTCTACTGTATTTGGAAGACATGACGTATTTATTTAGTATATTTTAAAATTCAAAATACATATGTTTTATGAAAATTCGAAACTATTAGAAGAAAATCAATAAAATTGTTCAAATTCTCTACCTGAGGCAGTCCATCTCATAGGGGTGTCTAAGACGCTCCACTACAATCCCGAGGGAGTTGGGGGAGCGACGTGGGGAATGGGGGACCCGCGCGGGCAGCAGGAACATCTGGCCGGCCCTGACTTTGACACAGCGGAGCCGGCCTTGCTCCACCACCCAGAGGTCCAGTTCCCCAGCCAGCTGGAAGAACAGCTGCAGGACACCTCAGTATTGGACCTCTTCCACTGTAATACCGCCACCATACCTCTTCTCCCAGCTCTAGATGGAAGTCGTCACGCTGGTTGGGGCCACCCACGAAGAAAACCTTTGCTTGGTTACTGAACCTGTAAGCATTTTCAAAATTCAATATTTATATATACTATTTAAAATGAAAAAGACATATCCTGATAGCTCTCACATTAGCATTTCTAGATAGCAGAGCGCCATCTAGTGGAACAAAAATAAACTAAACGTTTATTTAACTTTTTCCGTGATTATTGGTCAACCCAATTTCTTGATAAATAAAGAAAAGTCAACCACGAAAGCGTTTCGGGCTGTTGGCCCTAGGTTGGCCAAATATCACGGAACAAGTTAAATAAACGTTTAGTTTATTTTTGTTCCACTAGATGGCGCTCTGCCATATATAAATGATCATGTGAGCACGATCAGGATATACCTTTTTTATTTTTAATATCAACACTTGACCTTTTTATATTTTCTATTTTTATTATTTATTTCAGATATATACTATTGTAAAAGAGTGGAGCCGACAACGTCACAGTGGGCTCCTCATCCAATATGCAGTCATAGGCCGGAAGTAGAAGCGCACCAGCCTGAAGACAAAAGAAGACCATACGTATAGGAACATGGTTACCTCGGTTTAGGGGTGGTTCCTGATAAGGGTGACACTAAGGGGGAGTCCTGGGACTACTCTGGTCAATCGGGCAGCATGGCGATCTAACTACCCTCCTACCCTACTGGTCTAGTCCCCATAGGTTCATTGGAACCCAGCTTATATTCTAATTGTGACGTCAGAGGGGGAGTACGTCCGCGTCCAATCAGGGACTGCCACGTTCAATATGTTTATGGATATCGCTTGTTTATATTATCCTTCACGGATAACCCACCGTCCCTTTCTCTCCCGGGTATACGTTTTATTGGCACCATTTTATAGTTACACGTGGATATCCTGTTCTCTATTTTCTATATACAGTTACGAGCGTCATTCCTCATCTCCTAATCAACAATCAGTCATCAGTTTTCATCTCTGTCACCGTTTGCTTTTTTTTTTAAATGGCGCCTTCCTATTGATTGGCTACGGTCACGCCACCTTTGCCCCCCCCCCCCCCCCCCCACTCGCCTTTTTTTTTTTTTTTGGAATGGCGCTCTCCTATTGGTTGGCTACAAACACGCCACCTTTGCCCCCCCACTCGCTATTTCGTCTTTGTAACTATTGTGTTGGAGCGGGTCGCTCCTTAAATAAATGCATATATTAGATAATAACCAAATGGAATCCTCTCTTTCTTTTTCCCAGTAAGAGACGCCTACGGAAGCCAACAGTACATAGACAGATAAAGCACATAGGCTATAGTTATTAACTAAAATATGCATTTATTTAAGGCGCCAATTTATAATTGTAACAAATAGTATTTGAATCAAAACATTCAATCGGGTAAAACACGGGCGTTGCCCGGGTCATTCGGCTAGTATAACACAAAGAGAGAACAGAGGTAACCCGGGCTCCTAGAGCGTAAATCACCAACTACCCGGGCTGTACAGCCACAGTCTTGGAGAGATTTCTAGTCATGGGGAGAGCAGATTGCTGCTGTGAACCAGGTAACATATAAAATACGACAGATATACTATTATCGTAAAGATATAGGCTGCCTGGCCGGCATTCATATTTATATGAAAAATAGACACTTCGGCCAGTTGTAGTTTTATATTTTCTCAACGTTTCGACAAAAATCTTTTGTCTTCGTCAGGATTTTTGTCAAAACGTTGAGAAAGCTTGGCTGAAATGTCTAATTTTCATATAAAAAGATATTGTAGATATTTTATCTTCTACTTAGAGAACGTCATCTATATATCGCTTAAATTTATAAATATTCTCATAATGTGTGATGGTTGCTCAATTTTTGTATTCCCCACTTTATACATCGATACACTAGCAGACACGTTTACTCTTACATTTTACAGAAACAGAGTCGGCTCTACAATAATTTAAAGTAAAATATTCCTGAGATTATAAACAGCATGGATTGAATATTTATTTGAAACATTTTTTGTTCATAGCGTGTTAGGAGAGTCTTCTTAGCACTGTGGGACTTCGTAATGATAATAATATGAACCCTTAAACACACATTTGATAAAACAATTTTCTACTGCCCTTACTGCAACTAAAAATTATTGGAAGGGCCTGGCTCATCAGTGGTAAACCCTCCCAGCGGTTTCGTCAGTTTAATCTACCATACCGCTGTTATATTGCATTTTTCGGTTGATATATTTATAATTGTGAAAAAATAGTACAAATTTGATATTGTACTGGGATAAGGTGCATAAATTAAGAAAAAGGCATCTCCTTATCGTGCAACTGAAAGTTACTGATGGCTTGCGCCATCTATCGGAATAAATATCAACTATTCTCGTTGATTTTTAATTATTCCAGAATTGGCCAAATACCCATTCTTGATTAATCAAGAAAAGCTAACCACGTACGCGTTTCGGGCTGTTGACCCTCATCAGCGTGGTGCTAGCTGTACCTCAACGACCAAAAAATTGGTCCTTAAGGCATCCTGAAAAATCATGAAACGGGTAGTTAAGGCCAGAATTGCGTTAGAACGCTATACAAAGTGAAAAAATAGTACAAATTTGATATTGTACTGGGATAAGGTCATCAGCAACTTTCAGTTGCACGATAAGGAGATGCCTTTTTATTAATTTATGCACCTTATCCCAGTACAATATCAAATTTGTACTATTTTTTCACTTTGTAAAGCGTTCTAACGCAATTCTGGCCTTAACTACCCGTTTCATGATTTTTCAGGATGCCTTAAGGACCAATTTTTTGGTCGTTGAGGTACAGCTTGCACCACGCTGATGAGGGCCAACAGCCCGAAACGCGTCCGTGGTTAGCTTTTCTTGATTAATCAAGAATGGGTATTTGGCCAATTCTGGAATAATTAAAAATCAACGAGAATAGTTGATATTTATTCCGATAGATGGCGCAAGCCATCAGCAACTTTCAGTTGCACGATAAGGAGATGCCTTTTTCTTAATATATTTATAATTGTATGCATTTATACTGTCCTCATAGCTTATGGCCATAGTTCATTTAGAATACCCATTCAAAGAGAGTCTAGCATCAGTATCACTATAAAAGGAAAACCGAAAAATTCAATATAACAGCGGTATGGTAGATTAAACTGGCGAAACCGCTGGGAGGGTTCACCACTGATGAACCAGGCCCTCCAATCAAATTTTCCATTGCAGTAAGGGCAGTATAAATTGTTTAATTTTTAAAAGAATCATACGCGTCTATAATAGTTTTGAATTCCCATAACAGTTGGCGCGCTGATGTATCATACATTCAATAAAAGTATATAAGAACAGTTTTGTTTATATATTGAGTTATCTTTTATTTTAAAAGATTTTTATTAAATCTAATTTTGTGATATTCTCAATTTACCAAAAATATTTATCAGGTATATTATCTCATTTGAATAGTTGCCCTCTGCTCAGAGGTTGTCTATAAAATCCCGTATTTTAATGTTTTTTTTTAAATCCCTAGTACATATGGTATTGGCCATGATATTCATGGAAGGTAGTTATCGACTGTTTTTACTCCAAAGTGCTCTATGTCTATACACATGTATAAAAGGACTTTTGTACTTATGAATGTGTCATAGTATGGTTTAGTTATTTGCACTAACTGGTGGGATTGTACTTTTGCTAGAATCGGGGTCTATTGAAGTAATGTTTATTTTTTCTGAAAAAAAAAAGGTTAAATGCGGGATTTTTTCGATCGATCGATTGTAGCTGTCTAAAATCGACTGTTCATACCATTGGTACACTAATCCCTTTAAATCCACATACAGAAAATATTTATTAAGACACCAGTCTTATACAGATTCTCCTCTCTCATTGCTGGCTTGCAGTGATATCCTCAATATAATCAATCCCCATCATGTAGTGGAGGAGGAAAACGATAAATCTAAGTTATTTTTCCTGCTTGCTGCTTTATAAAAGTTATATATGGACAGAGCAACCATTCGACTTGATATGGCGCTGGTTAAAATACTTTGTACTGAGGTAAGTTGGTTGTCGTTTACTTTTAAGAAGAAGGTCTCTCTTTCTCTCACTAATATACTGGAGCTCAAAGATGTAATGAGGGATTTCAATTCATATTTTTTCTTTGCAAATAGAGAGAGTGTTCTAAACCGCTGGTTTTCGACAGCTACGATCCGGAATCGAATCCCTCTTTGGGAACTTTTTCTAATTAAAAAGATGCTCCAATGGCCCCCAAATCTTGCAAAATTTCAACCCCACCAGCGAGTGCAAGCAACCAAACGGGGCTACGGCACATTTGTAAGTGCAAATTCGAACTGCTTTACAAATGTGTAGACATTTGGTGCACTTACAGTAAAAGCAGTCGCCTACTCTACCCACCGTGATTATAATGGCCTGTACCACTTGTACTAAGGTTTATTAAAAAAAAAAAAATTTTAGTATGTTTTATCTAGTAAAACGAATGGCGTATTCCCTGTTTGAATATCGAATGCATTCAAATGAAAGTGATGAAAGAATGGATGAGTGTAGTTAGCAACAAGCTGCAAACATGGCAACAAGATATGGCTATCTGAGAAGAGGCTCGTTATCACGGCCCAATGTAAACACAGGAGGCCTGGCGTGATGGTGCGATTCAGAAGATCAAAAGATAACTTTGCTCAACAAGGTTATCAGCATTGCGAGATTGTTTGCCAATAATATTTTTGTAATCATTCAGCTCTCTCTTCAAAATACTTCCTGAATCTAGGCGAAATAACATTACGAATTTAAATAATTAATTTGAGATGTTTTTATTGCTTATAATTGCCTCAACATATATATTTATATAATATAAATTTCCCCTCTATAACCTAAAAAAACTCGAAACCAGACGTCATCTGTTGACCGTCGCCGTAAACTACCGGCTCGGGTCGGTGACAAAGCCACAACACCATCTTTAGCAAACTGAGAAACATCCACATAGAGGCCGTGGTTTCGGGCTAATGGCCCTCGTCAACCTAGAGTTGACTTTGATTCTATGAGATCCACACAGGATCCAATGGAATCTCCACAATCTGCAATGCTAGGAATAAGGGTGTTCGGGAGTCCATTTGGGACTGATGTCCAGAAATTTTATTCAGAATTTAAAAGTTTACTTTAAATAACAAAGAGAGAATTTTTTTACTTTCAATGGAGTCTGCGATTTTTGCAAAGTCCAAATCCAGAAATGAGTTTGAGTAACAAACGGGACTTTGGCACATTTGTAAGTATAACTGTATAACTGCTTTCCACAAATGTAGACATGTGGTGCACTTACAGTTAAAGAAGTCGCTAAATACCCACAATGATTATCATGCTCTTTACCATGTGTACATAGAAAAAAATATTAAATACCTTTTTTCTAAAGAAGTGTTCAAACATTTCAATATCTTGAAAATAAATAACCATTTGATTCATTTTAAATACGTATATTCGATTCATAAAATTTTAACAAATTGAATTCAAATGCATCCTATAATATAAACAATATTTTGCGGAAAATAATCGATATGTAATTCAACGTCGTTATTTATTTTGAGCGTTTAATATTTGTAATATAATTGATATTATATTTATCTCAGCAACACAGTTCAGTTCTGTACATATAATGTAAACAACCTACGTTATCTATCACTAACAACAACCTGTAAGTAAATAAACCATCTAATACCCAAACAAATATATCTTGTAATACGTTTGTTAATTATACAGAGGGTGTTTCCTTTCAAATGAAACGATTTCAAACGTCCGTTAGAACTTTATTTTTCGAACGTGAATTTTTTTCATGTGTTCTATGTGCTTCCCCTTCTTCTTGGCTATCTCCCTGCATCGGACTTTCCAAGCTGCGAACACTTCCTTGACTTTGGAGAGCGAAACATTCGACCACTCCTCTTGTGCGGCTTTCCAAAGTCCGGCCTCAGTTTTGGGACGTCGGTTGAAGAGCCGTTGTTTCAACATACCGAACCCGTAAAAATCCAGTGGGCTGGCGTCGGGAGACTTCACTGGAATGTCCGAGTTCCTGATAAAATTTAGGCCTAGGGTGTCCTTCATTTCTTGTAGGAATTGTTGGGTTTTGTTGGAGGTATGGGAAGAGGCTTTGTCGTGATGAAGGAACACTTTGTCCATTTCCCCTGGGTAAAGGTCCTTCAGTTGTTCGATGACAGGTTTCAGAACGCATTCTATATAGAATTCTGAGTTCACCTTCACCTTCGATGGAACCTTTATGAGCGGAAGGACTCCACGGCCAGTCATTACCCCGACAACCATGAAACCTTTAGGGAAAGTTTCGGAGCATTGGTGAACCCAATTATCCGGGACCTGATTGCCTCTTTTGATGTAACAGATCTTCCGGATTCCATTGCAATACGTCACATACATCCATGCTTCGTCCAATGTTGCAGTATATTCCGATCTGGAACCGGCCAGGTGTTCCTCGTAGAGCTTCCGGGCATTCGTTGCACGGTTTTTCATGTGGAAAGGGGTGAGCTTGTGAACCTTGCCTTTTCGTCGGGTATCCAGTTCCAAATCTTTGTGAATGATGTTATTTATCGTTTTTAGCGATGTTCCACACATTCTGGAAAGTTGGCGCTGAGATGGTGGATTTTCAGTAGTTGCTAGCCGCTTTACCTTGGAAACCGTGGCGGAGGTCCGCACCGGACGTGGTCGATCGACTTGAAATTTTTGCCCATTGGATTCAGCTTCCCTTTTCTTTCCGATGCCATTTACTACCCTACATATTGTAGCTTTGCCAACATCTAGTCCTTCTGCTTTTAGCTTTTTCACTATGACGCTATAACTGTTTCCTTCTTTGGAAAGGGTCCGAATTGTTTGTTCGACTTGGAGCGTTAGTCTCTCTCCCCCCATGTTGCAAAAATCATGATACCTGATGAAAATGAATTCTCCAGAAGATTCTAGATCTATTGGAACCAGTGTCGTGTGCAGCATGCCTGCACGTGCAAAACGCGAGCGCTCGAAAATCGTTTCATTTGAAAGGAAACACCCTCCGTATAACGTAAACAAAGATTTTATAATAATAAAATAATGAGAAGAGAGTATATAGTGATAATAAAATAATAGAATTATATAGGTATAAAGATTCAGGTGGCATGGGCCATTCCCACCACTAACCAAATTGATCTCTCAACTTTTATAAGTGCACGAATCGACCTGGATGCACGTGCAGGTACAGGTACAGGATCACATAGACCCACCTACCGTTATTATTATCATTTCCTGGTGATAGGTCGATCTTAAGATAGTTAACACCGTCTCTTAAAGTAGATATCAGTGAATAAGGCATACAGGTGCACACGTACTTGTGCACGTGCAGGTGCACGTATAGGATCACGTAGACCCGCCGTTATTCTTATCATTTCCTGGTGATAGGTCGATCTTAAGATAGTTAACACGCCTCTTAAAGTAGATATCAGTTAAAAAGACAAGGCCGTGATCGCCTTTTCAATAATACGCTAGCTAATGCACGGTGAATTCTGTGGTCACTGGACATGCGTCGGACCTGGAGGCTGTTGGGTTTTGCGCTGCCTGCAGTATAGAAGCTCCATCTATGCTTTTTTCCTGTGGTGAATCTGTATAAAGCCGGTGGTCTTAATAAATATGTGTATACAGGCATTCAGCTCTTATTATCAAATAGATTGTAGTTAAAGAAATTGAGGAGTATTGAGGCGTTATCCAAAGAAATACACTGCGTGACATTGAAAATGGAACACCAAGAAATAGTGGCCAGAAAATTATGCAAATTTCAGGGTAGACGCGCCTAACCGAGTTATGCAAATGATGTAAAATGCGCAGCTCTCGTGCGCACATGGAGTAAGATATAAGGGAAGGAACTTGCAGAAAGGACAGTATTCGTGTCGTTATTTCTTCAAGGAAAATCATTGTAGAAATTTTGTTCTTGTGTCAAAAGACACGTGTAATAACAGAGAATGCCAGGTCATCGTAAACGGAGGCAGTTCAAGCAGACAGACGCTTTTAAGAGGGGCATGGTGATCGGACTGAAAAGGGCAGGTTGGTCCATATGTCAAATCGCAGCTGATACACACCTTGGTGCGTCCACGGTGCACCGACTGTGGAGAAGATGGTTGGAACAAGGAAATGTGGCAATTTATAGGAATGTCGGTGCAACCAGAGTGACGTCGGCACGTGTGGATCGGCGTATCCTTCGACAAGCAGTGGCGGCCCCACAGCCACTTGTACCGCCATCCTGCAACATGTGCAAGACACCCTAGATCATTCCATCTCGACCAGAACCATTTCCCGTCGGTTAGTTGCTAATGGCTTGCACTCATGCCGTCCGCTAAGAAGACTGCCATTGACCCCACCGAATAGGCGCCAACGTTTGGAATGGTGCCGGGCTAGATCGACGTGGATGACGGAATGGCACAGGGCGGTGTTCTCAGATGAGTCGCGTTTCTGCTTGTCCAGTGATAGTCGCCGTGTACGCGTGTGGCGTCGACGTGGAGAAAGGTCCAATCCGGAAGCAATTGTGGAACGCCCCACCGTGCGACAACGTGGAATCATGGTTTGGGGCGCAATCGCGTATGATTCCAGGTCACCTTTACTTCGTATTCAGGGCACTATGACGGCCCAACGATACGTTGATGATGTGCTGCGACCGGTGACACTCCCCTACCTTCAGGGGGTACCCAATGCCCTTTATCAGCAGGATAACGCCCGACCGCACACTGCTCGCATTAGCCAACAAGCTCTGCAAGATGTACAGATGCTTCCCTGGCCACCGTACTCTCCTAATCTCTCACCAATCGAGCACGTCTGGGACATCATTGGACGCGGTTTGCATGCCTTGCCACAGCTGCGTTCAGAAGACGAACTGTGGCAAATGGTTGAGAGGGAATGGAGAGCCATCCCTCAGGACGCCATCCGTATTCTGATTGACTCTCTACCTAGACGTGTTGCTGCGTGCATCGCCGTCCGCGGTGGTCCTACTTGCTACTAAGCCGACGCCGTTCTCGCTCTGTATTATGACTATCATTTTGAAATAAAGATCACTTATTGTTCGTCCCTGTCTCTCTCTGTCTGCCGAGTTTCATCACTTTCTGGCCACTATTTCTTGGTGTTCCATTTTCAATGTCACGCAGTGTATATCTATAGCATATCCTACTGTAGAGGGATTTGTGATACGCGTAAGCTAAACAATAGCGATTAACATAATTTCATTGACATCTTGTCAATACATGCAAAATTAACACATAAAAAGAAACTCATTGTGAAGTAATATTTTGTAATTTTAAGAGTGTTTCACAATTTCATCATGAATAGACATGCAAAAGTGCAGTCTGCACTATAGGACGTGTGTGTAGCTCTTATTATCAAAAATATATTATACTATTTTATACTATTTATAAAATATATAGCCCTTTTTCGTATTTTAAATTATACTATAATAAATAAAAGCATATTAAAGCACAATTGTTTCCTGAAATGAAAACATTAAGGCGTGAATGTTTCTTTTCACAAATAAATCAAACTTCTACTATCCTTACTGCGATTTAAAAATATTGGAAGGGCTTGGTTCATCAGTGGTGAACCCTCCCTGCAGTTTCGCCAATTTAATCTACCATACCGCTATTTAGAGCCCTAATACTGTATTGGACGATTCTGCTTATATATTCTACACTGAAGGCTGAAATCTTAGAAATGGTATTAAAGTAAACTATGGACATAAGCTTTTATGACAGTATAACTACATATAAATTGAAGTAAGGATAGTAGAGGTTTGTTTTATGTTTAAAAGAAACATTTGTGGTTTTAATGCTTTCATTTATCATACAAGTATATAAATGGCGTTTTATTGCTTTACAATAGACTAGCCGAATGACCCGGGCAACGTCCGGGTTTTGCCCGATTAAATGTTTTTATTCAAATACTATTCGTTACAATTATAAATTGGCGCCGTGCATGTCACTCTTGTGAAACGTCTCGCCCCAAGCTTTACATGTACATTAGGTCAGCTGATATTACTTCCCATCTTCACCGCTAGAGGCGCTGCTTGCGAGCGAAAGGGCAAATTTTAAAATAACTCGACGAATATTTGGGATAGAGACCTGAAATTTTCACTATAAGTTTTTCCAGATTCTACTCTATATACTGTTAAAATTTCAGTCAGATTAGTTACGTATTTTGAACGTGTATAGCCGACAAACATACATACATACACTGACTTATATATATATATATATATAGGGATAATAATATTGAAATGTCAAGTTTTTTTTACAACGTCATTGGAAAATTATATTACTAAATTCTAATAAATATTAAATTTATTATACTTGGAACACATTTTGGCATTTTTACAATTTATAAATGTAATTTCACCAGATGCCGCGAAAGACCCGGCTTGCAAGTGGAAATAAAAAATTTGAAAAAAAATATATATAGGGATTAAACTATATTGCACTCATCTGCGGCTAACTAAGCCACGGATCGTGTGTCCGCTCCTTTGTTAGAGTTTCCTTGTGCAACCTATCTTGAGCGCGACTGTCTTAGAAATAGTATTTAATCAAACTATGGACATAAGTCTTTAGGATAATAGAATCACATTTAAATATTTGCATCGAGAGCAATTCTCTTTCGCAAACAACAAGGACAAGTTAGACATAAATGAATACAAAGCAATAACACGCCATATATATAACGAATGAAGACATTAAGAGACGAAGCGTTCACCACTGATGAACCAAACCCTCCCAATTATCTATATATATATACAGGGTGATCCAAAAGTCCCGCACTATTTTAAAAATTAATAACTCCGCGAATATTTGCGCTAGAGCAATGCGGTAAACACCATGGTATTCAGGAGGCAATGGGATTTTTTATGGCAAATAATGAAAAATTCGAAATTGATTTTAGTTACAATTTTATTCCCCAGATGGCGCTCTACCAGAATCAGAGATTCAGCGGCCAAATTGTTTGATAAATTGAAAAATATAACTGATCGACACGTATTTTTCCTTTTTGAATACCAGGAAAAAACCCTAATAATATCAAATAACAAATTAATAAAACACCACTTCGCCAAAAGTATGAAGAATTGGTTAACGATTTTTAAAATACAATCAGAGATATGTAAAATAGGTAAATGCAAATTAAAACATGTAGCAAAAATATTTATATTTTATATGGGGTTTTGTGAAATAGATTGAATGTTTGAAAAACACTGCTTATATCAATACACGAATTTTTGAAATGTTAATATAGTACCAAAAATTATGATGGCTCTATTAATAGGATTTATTGCTATAAGAAATGTGTAGTTTCTTGACTGATTGGCGACCCTTGACTATTTAACGGGATATTTGTCATGATCCAACAAATGAAATATAGAGGGGAGTGACAAAATAAATTTGTCGTACTTTATTCCAAATATCCTATGGGCTTGTCAAATGTTATCATTGTTTATTATACCGTACACAATTTTAAAAAATGTGTCCCCTCAAATAAAAATAATTTTTAAATCGACCTTTTGCCTTGAAAAACGTGGTAGTAAAATCATTCTGTATTTTCTTTTCACAACATTTCTAAAGCTATTGGTGTACAGAAAATATTCCTTATGCTATTTCTTCTAATGAGCGAAAAGCGAAAACTAAACATAAGGGGAAAAATTGTGTGTACCAGTGTTATTCGAGAAGTTATAACACTCTGGTTTGCACGACATAATATGTGAGCAAATGACAAACAAAATATTACTGTTCACAAAAAAAAGAGTCAAGATGTGAGGACAGAATTTATTATCCCCATATCCCAACACAAAGAGCAGCAAAATATTGGTAGATAACATAATACATGGCGGCTTATATAACACATGAGGAAACTGCCTTCTCTCTTGTATTAGGTCACAATCCTTGCTCAATGTGGCACCCTTCATTCTCAATCACCGCCTGCAGACGATAAATGACAGAATGGACAGCATTAAATAACATATCTGTTGAAATTGATAAAACGTGCCATCTGATAGAAGCCTTCAACATTGCCAATGTGGTAGGCTAGCATCGATAAACACACGATTTAATGTACCCCCATAAAAAAATCGCAAGGCGTCAAGTCTGGTGATCTTGGAGGCCACTGGTATATAAAGTGGCGACTTATCACACGATTTTCACCGAACGTATCCTTCAGCAATTGTTTGGCACCTCGGGAGATATGAGGAGGTCCTCCATCTTTCATGAATGTTATTTCGCTTAGTGCTTTTGCCCTGCAATATGAGAATACCCTTTTCTCTCAAAAGTTGAACATAACGTTCATCAGTTTAAAAAACGGGTTTAAAAGTTCTTCCATTGATTTTTCAAAGAAAAATGGCCCAATAATAAAGGAAGTGAACCCACACAAAACTGTAACTCTAGGCTGATAAAGTGGCATTTCTGTAAAAATCCTAGGGTTTTCTGTTGCCCAAATGCGGCTGTTTTGAATGTAAAATTCTCCGTATAGAGAAAAGTGAGCATCATCTGTCCACAGAACATTCGACAGCCAGTTTTCATCAATATCAATTTGCCGGAAAACCCATGCAACGAATTCTTGACACATCTCAAAATCGCCAACTTTCAGCTCGTGAAATCTTTGAATTTTGTATGGGTACACACAATAGAGACATTAAGTGAAGCGTCTTCGGATATCACAATCATACTCGGCGAATTTAACGCCAAAAGTTCAATTTGGGGATCACCTGTCCAGGATAACAAAAGTCAGCAGGTTGAGGACATGCTAACCGACCTCGACCTTACACCGTTAAATAACGGAGAGAACACCTACCTATCTAAGTCAACAGGCACAGAATCCGCAATAGACATCACAGCGATAAATTACAACATCGCACCCACAACACAATGGAAAATCCTGAGAGGTGCAATCAGTGACCACAGACCAATTTTAACAACCCTAAACTTCAAAATTGAGAATGTCCATTAGAATAAAAGAACTGGAACTTTAGGAAAGCCGACTTGAAAAAAATTCACAGAAAAGCTTGAAGAACTGTGCAACGAAAAATTGAATTACAGAACGCTTGACAAAAACTTGGAAAAATTATTTTCGAACATTTCAAACGCTACAAAAGCATCGATACCTAGAGGTAGACGTAAAGACCTGTGGATACCTTACTGGAAGGACGACAACATCGAGACAATGATTTCAGAGAGAGAGACAATATGAATGAACTTCTTAAAAAAATAAAACAGAAGAAAACAGAAAGGAACTCGTTGAAATTATTCACAAAATAGAACAAGAAATTTGGATATGCAAACAAGAAAAATGGCAGAATTCTGCTAAAAAATGGATCCAAGAAAGGACAGCCAACACTGGAATATGATTAGAGTGTTAGAGAACAATCAAAACCAACACAAATCTCCAATACTCTAACCGATATGAATAGAACAGCGAGAACGAGAACAAACAGATGGCTGAAATAATTGCTGAATATCTTTCAAGCACTTCCATACTCAATTATACGAATGAAGACAGGACTCTAAAAATAATATAAACCAGTTAGTTAAACAAGTAAGAAACTTCCATCAACAAGATATTTTCTCGAGAGACTTCACACTAAATGAGCTAAACTTATCAATAAAAGAATCCAAGAGATCACCAAGAGATAATCTAATCTTTGGTCAAATGATTAAACACTCTGAAGACAAAGCTAATAATCAACTCCTACGAATACTGAACATATAATGGCAAACTGCTAAACTACCAAAGAATTGGAAGATATCAATTATAGTGCCAATACTGAAGCCAAACAAAGATGACAAGGAATACAAGAACTATGGCCAATTGCTCTCACCAGCATACTTTGTAAAATAACAGAATGAATTATCCACTCTAGGCTCATAGTCTGGCTCACTAACAATAATAAAATAAACCTCTACCAAACTGCCTATAGATCCCAGCACTGTACGACTGATCAACTTTTCTACTTATGTCAATCAATAATAGATTCTTTCCAGGAAAAACCGCCAAAGAAGACCACGGCTATATTCCTTGATATGACCTCAGCTTTTGATCGAGTGTGGAGGGAGAAATTACGTGAAAAGAGCTGCACAACATCGGAGTAAGAGAAAAACCTTAATCTGGATTGCAGACTTCTTAAGGGGAAGAAGGTTAAAGGTTCGGGTCAATGGAGAATTTTCCAAGGAAGGAAGAACATGGGCTGGTGTAACTCAGGTATCTGTGCTCAGTCCTCTATTCTATCTTCTATATATTAACGACATCCATCCTTACCTCACTGAAGACACAAAGGTTGCCTGTTATGCAGATGATATAGCCATATGGCACACAAGTAGCAGCATAGAAAAATCGTAAAAAATACTGATCACATCAATGAGAGGACTGGAGAAGTGGGCAATGGAACTCCAAATGACCATAAACCCAATAAAACCAAACCTATGCGTCTTCTCCACTCACAGGAAAAAAGGCATAAATATAACCACAAAATAAGCATAAACAAACAAATAATTGATAAAATTAGAAATCCATAATACCTAGGTGTGATATTGCAATCCTGGATCTTTCAAGTTGGTCTCGAGGACCACGCCATCACCATCTCCTAAGCGGCGAAGTACGCGATCTACGTATTCATCGTAGATAGCAAAATGCGTGGTGTCGCTGGAGACCCACAGGCGATTCTCCACCAAACTCTGCAGCGCTGGCAGAGGCGCCATATTCATTGTACATAGTGTATATAATGCATATTATCTTTTTTTAATAGTGCAGATTGTGTATGTATTGACAAGATGTCAACAAAATTATTTTAATTATTATTTATGAGGAATTGTAATTTTCAGAGCACATAATTAGCACCTCAAATAGAGCTATTAGAAAACTAAACATTCTGAGAAGGCTATGTGGAACAAATTGGGGAGCAAAACCCAGAATTCTCAGAACAACATATACCACCTTAATAAGACCGATAATGGAATATGCAACACCGGTCTGGGCTCCCTCAAGCTCATCACTAAAAGTAAGACTAGATAGTGTTCAAGCAAAAGCGGCCAAAATAATCACTGGTGCTGTTTCATCCACCAACAATGAGAAAATTCAGAGAGAATGTGTTCTAGACCTACTCGCTCGAAAGCAGAAGACAAAATAAAAACAATTCGGATCGGCACTTCGGAAACGAGGAACCAGAAGACGAGATCTCTCTGACCACTTGTGGTTTGGTAGATCCGCCCTTTTCTGAGAATGAGGTGAAACTGACGGCTTTCAAGTTCGGGAAAAGGAAATCTCCTGGTCCCGAAGGGATCGATAACACGGTCGTGAAAGCCCTGGTAAGGAGGCACCCATCGCTTCTTTCCAGGTTATTTAATAGGTGCCTGGACACTGGTACGTTTCCTGAGGCATGGAAGGTTGCCCGAGTAGTGCTTCTCGAAAAGTCTGGTAGAAAGGGTAATTCTCCTAATGATTATCGTAAGCTTTCTTTACTAGTGTGTCTAGGTATGTTCCTGGATAGCCTACTAGCTCAGCGACTGAAGCACTGGCTAGAGAGTAATGAGCTCCTTTCCCCTTTCCAACATGGTTTTAGGGAAGGGAAGTCCACAACCACAGCTCTGAACGAGGTGTTCGAGGGGGTTGAGATGGGCTTAAATAAGGGTGCTTGGGTTCTTTTCGTGGCCCTGGACATTGATGGCGCGTTCAACTCCATGAGCTGGAACAAGCTGATGAGAAATTTGATGGACATGGGTTGTCCTGATAATTTGTGCAGCTTGGTTCGTGACTTCCTGAGGGATAGACGGATTAGCCTCAGTTTTGGTGGGCGGAAGTTGGAAAGAAACTGTGCTAGGGGCTGCCCCCAGGGCTCTTGCTGCGGACCTATTCTGTGGAATATCCTGGTAAACACCGTTTTCCAGGAGGAGCTCCCTGAGGGAGCCAGGCTGGTTCTCTATGCTGACGACCAGTTCCTCATCATTGAGGCTGCTTCGAGTGCGAAGGCTGAGAAGTGTGTTGAAACTTATCTCCAAATTCTCTCTATCTGGGCCCATGACTCTGGCCTTAAGTTCAATGTCTCCAAAACTAAAGCCCTCAGCTTTAAGCCTAGGGACATAATGCTACCATCGGTATAGATAGTTATTGCATTTTTAGGAATTTTATTAATTATTTCTAATGATAATTGTTTTAAGTATTCTGGATTTTGGTATTATCTGTTGGTGGGTTCATTTAAAGTGGCATTAAACATAACATTTTGTTAGTGGTTCGCATGGATATATTTTTTCAGCTAAATAATATTTTTCCACTTTTTCCACAAGCCGGCTATCCGGATGGAAGGACGGAGGGTAGCGTTGGTCAATAGGATGACCATCCTGGGGGTGGTCATTGATGACAAGATGGGTTGGCAATACCAGGCGGAGGAGATGGTGGCGAGAGGCAGGGAGGCGTTGTGCAGGCCTGTCCTGGTTGGCTCTCAACGGGGGGGGGGGGGGGGGGGGGGAAAGAGGGTACTATTTTTAGGAACCTCTGCCTCTGCTGTGTCGAACCAATCTTGATATATGCTTCCGGGGCTTGGTGGCGCCGAAACAGGGATCAGAAGGTGGCAACAACTCTAGAGAGAGTGCAGAGGACAGCGGCACTCAGAATCACAGGGAATATCGCACTACCAGCAGTGAGGCCTTTTTGGTCCTCGCTGGGCTTATTCCCCTAGGATTGAAACTAGAGGAGGAGACCATCAGACAGAAGATCTGGGAGAACAGGGAAGATGCCCTGGGACTTGAAGCGGGGGCCCTGGAATCGAAGAGGGATCCAAGGAAGCCTCCTCAGTGGTTGCCAAAGTGGAATTAGAGTCCTGGAGGGCCGACGGGGATTGGCACGGAGGTTTTCACTGATAGTAGTAAGTCTGGAAACAATGCTGGAGCTGGGGTAGTGATATACACTAATGGAGAGCTGATCTTCCAAGAAAGTTTAACACTCAGAGTGGACGAATTGGTTTTTTTTTCAGCCGAGCTGGTTGCGATCAGGGTAGCCCTCAGAGTGTGTGCCGAGAAGAACTTCAGCCCGGACCGCCTCTATTCAGATTGTATGTCGGCCCTTGTCGCCATCAATCTGGAGAAATGGCAATTCTCGCATCAAATAATCCAGGAGCTGGAGATGATGACGCGGGCTCCGGAGCTCCCTTGGTTTAGAAGACACAGCCTCATCGAAGGTAATGAGTTCGCAGACAGGATCGCTAAGGCAGGATGATTAAGAGGTAGATCACTAAGGACCCCAGTGACCAAGAAAGAAGTTTATAGGAGGAGCAGGGGGCACGTCCAGGACTTATCGTTGGACAGATGGAGGAACAGTGTGAAGGAGAGAGAGGTATTCAATGGGGTAACAACACCCAAGTACCTCTGTAAGGTAATGTCCCACAAACTCATTAGGGTAGTTCGGGACATGAGCTCTTCCCCAAGTCTCCGCAGATTTAAAATTAAAAGAAACCCTGATTGCGTCTAGGGAGAAAGGGATGTGAATGCAGGCCACTACATCTTGGATTGTCCAAGGGTAGTGGGTGTGCAGGAAGAGAGAAGGAGGGCGAGGGAGGCGATCGAGAGTAAGCTGCTGAGAAATCACAGCAAGCTTCTTGAGAAAGCCCACGACGTGGCAGCTGAGCTTTTCCATAGCTGTGAGTGAACAGAGTCGACTGGGGGCTGCCTCCCCGCGGTCCCTGCAGGACACAGTAGATAGTTTCCTATTTTGCTGTGATTAAAGGCCATCGGTATAGAAATCCTTCCAGACACGTTGTCTGGGAGGTGGTGTTTCCAGGTACAATGTACAAGCACTAGCTTGGATACCGTTACTTGGCGTATGAGTTGAACAGAATAGCAGCGAAGGGCATGCTTCGCATGCCGGCTTGTGGACCGAAAGGTCTGGGTGGCCATCTGCTTCTAGGGTATACCAACTGTGCTTAGGTGGGATCCTCCAGTTCTTGTTTATTTTGGCTACTGTTTCTTATTCTTTAAAATAAGTTTATTTTTCTGTAGCAAGGGTTCTTTTGTGCCTTTTTTCGCTAGCGCATCAGCAGCTTCATTGCCTTCAATGCTAGCAGGTAAAGGTATCTATTGAAGGTGAATTTTTGAGGTATTGAGAGTTTTTGGAGATAACCAATTATGTTCCTGCTTACTTTGTCTCTAAGTTCCCCTGTGTGACCCAAGTGTTGTATGGCACTTCTACTATCAGTAAGAATCCATATATCGTGATGTTTAATGTTTCTGATGGATTTTAAGACTTCATAGATGGCTATAAGTTCTGATCTGAAGACTGAGCAAAATTCTGGGTTTCTTCTGTTTATTTTCTTAATGCCATTTGTGGTTTTAATGAGAGAGCCACTGCCAGTGTGTCCCAACTCGTCTCTGCTATCATCGGTATAGATAGTTATTGCATTTTTAGGAATTTTATTAATTATTTCTAATGATAATTGTTTTAAGTATTCTGGATTTTGGTATTATCTGTTGGTGGGTTCATTTAAAGTGGCATTAAAAATAACATTTTGTTAGTGGTTCGCATGGATATATTTTTCAGCTAAATAATATTTTTCCACTTTATATTTTAAAAATCCATTTCTTTTGGTCAGGTGGAGAGGGCCTTCTTTTTTTTTGAGTCTTATATTGGGTTCCCAATTAAGTATGTAATTGAAAGTTCCGTGTTTGTTTCCATAACTCTTGATTTTGTTTATATATTTTGGCAGATTGTAGCTTATTCTATTCCATAAGGGCATAATGTCTGCCTCGTAAAGTACAATATCGTTAGGGTAGGTATTTCGAAGACCTGTAATAATTCTAGCTGCATTTAGTTGCATCCTTTCCAGTGTTTCTAGATTTGTTTCAGATGCTGTACCGTAGATTTGATATCCATATTCCAAGATAGGTCTCATTAGAGATGTGTAAGTTAATTTTAGTGTTGTTGCTTCAGCTCCCCACTCTTCCTGAAATATATTTCAAGATTTTTAGTCGGTCTCTTCCCTTTCTAACAACTCCTTCAATATGCTTACTGGAGTTAATTTTTGGATCCAGGGTGAAGCCGAGATATTTAGGATGTTTATTATATTGCAATTGTTGTTCTTTCAGAATAATGTTTGGTCTTATTTTGTATAGTTTCTTATCGGTAGTAAAAAGACAGGCTTCAGATTTTTGGGGGTTAAATTCTAATTTATGTTTATTAGCAAATGTTTCTAGGTGGAGAAGAGTCTTGTTCAAATCTCTTTCAGCTTTTTTCCAGTTAGTGTTGCTGCTCCATAGAATAATGTCATCAGCGAAAAGTCCAATATTGGTTTTATGTGAAAATATTTCTTCTATGCCTGCAATAAATAGGGTGAAGAGAGTTGGGCTAAGGACTGATCATTGTGGTAATCCTTGGTACAATTTGAAGGTTTTAGATAGAGTGCCATTATATTTGACCCTGATTTATATATTTTTAAGAGAATCATTTATCCAAGTGATAGCTTTTTCATCAATTTTGAAATGTTTGTATAATTTTGTAATTAACTTGTTTTTCCGTACCTTATCAAAAGCTTGTGTAAGGTCTAAAAAGCAGCTATGGTGTGGCTAGTTGTTTTTTGTTTTGTGCATCTTTTACCTTTTGTGTGAAAATAAGAGTTGGTCTATTGTCCCATGTCTTTTCCTAAATCCATATTGTTCTTCTGGTAAGAGATTTATTGTGTCGGGGTTGTAGGTGAGTCTCGTCTGAGTATAATTTTTCCATTAATTTGCAGCAAATATTTGTTAGGGAGATAGGTCGGTAGTTTTTTGGGTCATCAGCAGATTTGTCAAGTTTTTTAATGGGAATTATTGTTGCATTTTTACAGTCTTGAGGCAATTTTCCAGTTTTCCAGGAGTTATTGAAAATATTAAGAAGTCTTTCTTTGCCAATTTTGCCCAAGTTTGATATCATTTGGCCATGGATTCCATCTGGGCCAGGAGTCTTGTTTAGGTCAGTGTTTTCTAATGCATAAGCTAGCTCTTTCATATTGATCTTTTTTCATGGAAAATATTATGAGTGCTGGTGACATTTTTACAGTCATGAATAATCTTTCGGGCCTTTTTTCAACCTTGATTTTACTACTTATTTGATAAGAATTACCTAAAAGATTGGCAGCAATTTTGTCATTAGTTGCTGGTGTACCATCTGTATTCTTAATCATATTTGTGTTTTAAGTTTGTGGCTGGACTCTGTCAATTTGTTTTGCCAAATTCCAAAGTTTTGTATTTGGGTTTCTTGGGTTTAGGTTTTCACAAGTTTGTTTCCATTTTTCCCTTTTCACATTTACGAATTATCTTTTTATTTTTGCAATCACAATGTTCAGTTCAGTTCTATAATTTGTTTGTTTTTGGGTGCACTTTTTTGTAGTTCATTTCTTTTAGTTATAAGTGTTTGAATATTTTTTGCCTGGTGTGTATAATTTGGAATCCATTTCTTAATATTACCTCTTGGTATTGAAACTTTGGCTGCTTTAATAATGGTGTTTTCGAAAGATATATTAGCCTTTTTGAAGTTCCAGAATTTTTCTTAATTGAGCTAGTTTTGGTCTTGGTGCTAATTTCTATCAAATTAGGCAAATGATCACTTCCAAAACTTTTTAATATTTATAATTTGCATTTGTGGAAAATGTCAGGATAGTAAAAACTTATATCAAGAGCTTGTGCAGTATTATCGCTTGTAGGAATGATGGGTAGGATTCCCATCATTTAAGCACATGAAGGCATTGTCGTCAAATATGTTTGATAGTATTTTGCCTCTTGGGTTTGGCGTAGAACATCCCCATAATTGATGTTTGGCGTTAAGGTCACCTACAATAATAGTGTTGTCTGTAAGAAATTGAGCCATTGTTCCATCGTCAATAAATGTATTGTTTGGAGGGTCATACATATTGTATATGTTGATGGCTTTGTTTTGATTGAGGTAGACTTTGATACCTTGGACTTCGAGGTCTAATGTGTTTGGAATATTAACGGCTATGTCCTTATAGTACAAATTCTTGATTAAAAATGCTAGGCCACGCCCTTTAACAGCATATACAGATGGATCTTCAGACCTTACCTCAAGTAATGGAGGGGCCGGAATTAACATAATACTGCAAGATGGAACAAACATCAAAATCAAAGAAGGAGCAGGACAGATTTCGTCAAACTTCACTTGTGAACTGACAGCTATCTGGAAAGCCCTTGATGTATGCCTTAACCAACCATCCCTGCATCAAGCAGAAGGAATTTTAATATACAGCGACTCCATATCCGCTCTAGAAGCAATTCAGAAGGGCAATACTAAAATCACACAGAAAATACACTCGTTACTTACCCAACTGGAACCATTGGAGAATAACTGCATTCTACATTGAATCCCTGCCCATGCTGGAATCAGGGGTAATGAAATGGCATTCTAATTGGCAAAGGAAGCCAGAAGGTTGAGCCAAAGGAAAGAACAAATGTCATTATTTGACGCTGATTCTTTGTCAAAATACAAGATAATTAAACAAAAATATAAGAAAAGATCAAAATGCGAAATAAAATCTAAAAGAAAAATGACAAAAACTATAACAAGACTTAGAACAAAACACTATAAAGGAATGACAATACATCCAGATGGCACAAGAACCTATAGGGCATGCAACAATTGTCCTGGTGTGGAACTTACACCTACCCACATATTCTCATAGCCAGAAATGGCCGCAGCCTTGCAGAAATTTGACATAGACCCTGAGCAGCAGCTTTACACACCCAAGATAGTGGACATTGCTGCTGCTGTGATGGAGATGCATGGATACATCTGAGGCTTTTTATTGGACACGACAACAAGAACGGCATTCCAGAGTAAAATAAAAGATCAGAGATAGATACATATTTTTCATATGAATTAAAATAAATATAATCGATATTGAGTGAGAGTTGAATTAAAAATATTAGAATTTTATTATCTTCGGAAACAAACCGTATCTAAAATATCAATTTTCTTTTTGCTACATGTTTTGATTTGCATTTACCTATTTTACATATCTCTGATTGTATTTGAAAATCGTTAACCAATTCTTCATACTTTTGGCGAAGTGGTGTTTTATTAATTTGTTATTTGATATTATTAGGGTTCTTTCCTGGTATTCAAAAAGGAAAAATACGTGTCGATCAGTTATATTTTTCAATTTATCAAACAATTTGGCCGCTGAATCTTTGAATCTGGTAGAGCGCCATCTGGCGAATATAATTGTAACTAAAATCAATTTCGAATTTTTCATTATTTGCCATAAAAAATCCCATTGCATCCTGAACACAATGGTGTTTACCGCATTGCTCTAGCGCAAATATTCGCGGAGTTATTAATTTTTAAAATAGTGCGGGACTTTTGGATCACCCTGTATATAAATGAATGTCTGTCTGTGTGTGTGTACTCTATAGATTCAAAAACCATACATCCAATCGCCGTGTAATTTTGGGATATTATTAGGTATATCCCCGGAAAGGTTTTCGAAAAATAATTTCTTGAATATCTTGAATATCCTTAGAGGTATTTGCAGATTTGTATATTTAACTCGCAAGCAGCGCCACCATTGAGAGGCTTAGGTTTGCTGCTCCACCCCTGATGACCTTGGGTCATCGTGCGAGTCACAGCATGATGCTACAAAAACACTCTCTCTGGGGATTTTACGGCGTCAACAACCTGTAAAAGATTGCCTATCTTATATATTATACTTTAAACATCTGCTTAATTAAAGCATTTTTAATTTGAAAGAGACTGCTCTCTTAACCCCCTTTAGACAACATTAAATGCTATCCCGTGTCGTTTTTTTTAAATATGATTTGAGAGCCACCCCTCGCTTGAAGCAAATCCTTTAATCCCAAGAGACTGCGCGAAAGACTTGAACATGAAACCGCCGACGGAAAGTTTTGTCCTCTACACTGACGAATCCACTTAACCAAACTCTGATCTCTGCCCGTAGAGCGTGGGAATTTTGCGCACAAGTCAAAGTTAGTTTTATCATTTATCGACACGGCAATTTATTTGAGACAAGAATAATGATACAATTCCAAGGCTAAGATACTATTCCTTTAACTTCCAATTACCGAGGGAACCAAATAATATTGCTTTTGTTCAACTTATCGAGTATTTTTCGAAGGACCGGGAAAAAATGTTCACTAGATAAAACGATGATTTTGTAATGTAGAAAATTAGGAAGGACAAAATTCAGGATGACACGGCAATTTATTTGAGACAAGAATCATGATAAAATTCCAAGGCAAAGATACTATTCCTTTAACTTCCAATTACCGAGGGAACCAATTAATATTGATTTTATTCAACTCATCGAGTATTTTTCAAGGGACCGGGGAAAAATGTTCACTAGATAAAACGATGATTTTGAAACGTATAAAATTAGGAAAGACAAAATTCAGGATGACACGGCACACAGGGACCGGGAAAAAATGTTCACTTTATCGAGCGATTCAAATTTACGAGTTTTAAATTATCAAAATATATCTTTTTTTTATATATAAGTTTATGGAGAATTGTTTTAACAAATGTTCGTTAGACAAACCTTTACTCGGGTAAAACCCGGGCGAAGCCGGGTACATCCGCTAGTATATATAATAAAAGTGTGGACGAGTGGGTAACACCCTCGATTCCCGACAGTCATGAACCGGGATTGAATCACGTGTTAACCTTTTGTTTAATATGTGAATAACTCACATATTATTCATTGTTTCAATTATCATTAACTAGGTTTTTCTTGTTGAGCGGTACCTAATAAAGTGATTTTGGAAAACCTTCCCAATATATTTTCATCGCAGTAAGGACAGTAGAATTTTTTATTTATATGTGAAAAGAAACATTCGCGTCTTAATGTCTTCATTCGTTATTTAACTAGGTAATAACAATTCATGTATAAAATCTCTAGAGAAGGAATCACCGAATATCATTTTAAGAAGGAAGAAAAGCTAAAGGAGACAAGATTCTTTATAACAGCGATATAATCTTGGCAAGCTTTCAGACTATGACGTCCTTTAACAGGCTACTACACAAGAAACTAGAGAAGATATATATCCATTAATTAAAAAGGCATGTATTGGATCAAAATATAATTTATTTACCAATATTTCAATTGGCTTAACGCCAATACCTTGATAAAGGTTGGTAAAATAAATTATATTTTGATACAATATATGCCTTTTTAATTAAAGATTTATTTATGGATTGTTCTATTTTCAAAAATATATATATATTAATGAAAAAACGAAAGAAAAAATCCACGCTGACGAGCGCCAAAAGCGCGAAACGCGTTAGTGGATGGTTTTTCTTGATTTATCAAGAAATTGGGTTGGCCAAATATCAGGGAACAGGCAAAATCAATATTTAGTTGATTTCTGTTCCACCAGATGGAGCTCTGCCTTCTGTAAAGCACATGTGCTCCTGGTCAGGATATGCCATTTTTATTTTTGATATATATTCATGTATATATTGTAGCGTAGAAATCAAGTCTTCATATATCTGGAGATGTGAAAGTATTTATTGATGATGTCACCACGACCAGTCGACAATTATTAACAAATCAACCAAACTATCTACAGCTAGAGAATATAGAGCAAGCAAGCTAGGTAACTAAATGATGATTTAGCAAATGCAAAATTTTAAATCTGTTTCAAATATTTTCGTTAAATAATTCGCCATAATATTTACATAAATAGAAATATTTAATAAAATGAAAGGTTATTATTTAGTATTTATAAAACCTTTCACTTCTGCATTTCCTCCCTTACGAGCAACCAGGAAAAATCTCAAGTTATTTGTCCTTCAACCACGGACGCCATAATTACCTATTTATGCATATAAAACAGCCTTTAATTTACTTTCAAGGTAAAATTGTCTCTGATAGGCAACACGTACGATGGAAAACTTTCTCTGTTTTATATTTATATATAATTCCACCGTGTTAACATATACAAGTACTTGTCCACACAATACTTCCAGTTACAAATATTCAGAAAAGATGTAATTATAAAATCATCAAGAATTGAAAATAAAGTGTATAACGATAATAGGATATAGACTTAATGCAAATTAAAATGAAACTTTTTGATAAGTCATTTAATCAATTTTATGTCAGCATTTCGAATAATTCGCGCAATGTTATTGAAATTTATTATATTTTCTATTCTATACTAATTATAAATCTCTTATAGATTATAATATATTATTCGTTTCATTTGTCAATGTCGATGTTGTTATTGTCGTGTCCAATGAAGAGCCTCAGATGTCTCCGTGCATCTCTATCACAGCAGTCGCAATGTTCTCTATCTTGGGTGTGTAAAGCTGCTATTCTGGGTCCATTTCAATTTTCTGTTGTTGTTATTGTGTCCAAAGAAGAGTATCAGATGTCTCCATGCATCTCTATCACAGCAGTCGTAATTTCCTCTATCTTATGTGTGTAAAGCTACTGCTCTGGGTCCATATCAAATTTCTGCAAGACTGCGGCCATTTTAAAGAAATTCTAAAGGAAATATGAATATACATGTCATTTAATGACTATTGACCATATGAATAAAACTTCAAGGAAACTATAAGCTGGAAAATAATACTTTTTTTCACCAGCACGTACTCTCTCTCTGTTTAGACAATTCAAAATATTGTATTGACACTATTTATATTGACACTGTATATATTTGGTTTAACATCCAATTTTATTTTAATACGTCTTCAGCAACTCGTTCTGGTGAAGACAAAAGCATAAGCATAGTATAGCTCGACTAAAATAAACTCTTCGAGTTAAAATAGCAAAATAAAACGGAGATTGAAGAGGAGTATCTTGTTAATAAAATTCACACAAGACACTCCTCTTCAACCTCCGTTTTATTTTGCTATATTAAAGCTCGTTAACTTCTGAACAGACTTCTCATTTGTTTTGGTAACAATTGACTAAGTGAAAAAATAGTACAAATATGAAATTGTACATTTATAAGGAGAAATAACAATTATTTCAAACCTTAGGGATGAAGTATGAAAGGATGAATTGTGAAGAGTAATGATAAACGGAAAAATAAAAGTGTCCAGGAATTCATCATTACTCTTCACAATTCATCCTTTTATACCTCATTCCTAAGGTTAGAAATAATCGTTATTTCTCCTTAAAATAAATTTCGATTTTTCGTTCAAAAGAAACACATGCGGGGTAAATGTCATTTCTACAGATAAATAAATATGATAAAAGATAAAAAAAAAAGTGTCGTACTTACAGTAATTTAACACACAGTGGTGGCAGTAGCGAAGCTCTATTCTCGCTGAGCCACTCGGGCACGTGGTGGACGATGCTGTCCGACATGGTGATATCTCTGTCGTCTGAGGAATGCCGCTTATATAGCGGTCGTCTGCCTTACGACTTCATTCTCTCGTCTGCTACAAATTCCCTTCCTTGATACCTATTCAATCATAAAATAGACAAATATTCCTTTTCAATATTTAGAAATATTTTTAAAGTATTCAAATTTACATACCTTTTCATACTAAATAATACAATGGCGCATTTCGCTAATTAGTTTACCTGACCTCCAACAGGTGGCGTTTGTTCGAAACGCAACCTTAAACATTAGTCGCCATCTTGAGTAATCTATATACTCATACTCTATTTGATTTTATCTTCTGTATTAAATTTATTTTTAAAAATTAAAAACCTATTTTTAAATTATACACACACACTTGAAAAAAAAACTATATTTATATATTTTCGTCATATTTCATAAATTATGATGCATTAGCACGCTATCTGTTATGAAACCAGGCCCTCCCATTAATTTTTCCATTGCAGTAAGGGCAGTAGATATTGTTTAATTTTTAAAAGAATCATACGCGCCTATAATAGTTTCGAGTTTAATAAATTGTTCATTTATTTTAACCAAATAACATTCGTCGTTATTAATTTATCACGTTAATATATTTATTTCTACGTATAATGATGTTTAGGTTATGTTGAATTTCGTCTGGTTTCCTATTGACCCAAGCGTTTTTTTTTTTTTTAGAAATTGCTCGTTCTACCTCAGAAAAATATTATAAATTCAGTCATCGAGAGATCTCTTGATGAAAAAAATAATTTTAATATTCATATTTCATATTTTCAGCTCGCTCAATATTGAGGAAAATAAAAATGGTTCTATTTAAATGACTCTCTCTCTCTTGAATATTAAAAACCAAACACACAGATTTTAGAGATCATATCTGGGTGTATCAACAACACATTTTAGTAATTCAAGATATTCCTAAGTCCAACCCCACCAGCGAGTGCAAGTAACCAAACGGGGCTCTGGCACATTTGTAAGTGCAAATTCAAACTGCATTTCACATGTGTAGACATGTGGTTCACTTACAGTAAAAGTAGTCGCCTACCTCACCATGATTATCATGGCCTGTACCACGTGAACTAGGGGGATAAGCAAAAAAAAAGATATCCGTAGATATATAAGAAGTGTGTGGTTAGATGTTTATATTTGAATTTACTATTGTTTATGTATATATGTGTGTGTGGACCGAAATATAAATAGATATTGTCGCGGAGCAAGGGTAAATTTGGAAATAATCAATTTATTATAAAGGGGGGTGGGTATTTACCTTTTAGTTCTCCAATAAAATTATCTACAAGAGGTATTTATAGGGAGGGAGAGAGAGTCAGATAATAATACAAATTACCCCAAGGTAAAGATAATAATATTGAGCGCCGTCAGCCACCGAGGCGTCCCGCCTTCTCTATTTGCTGATCAGATCCTGAGAACACCTCACACCCGTGCCCCCCCGGTCCAAGGTTGATTGACAGGCATCCCAAGGGGCCTCTTGTGATCGGAGCCGCAGAGCCTCTTGATATTTAAAGAGAATATTAAAAGCGCTCGCATTTTAAGGTATACAGAGACTCGTTAATTGGAATAATGTTTATTATTTTGAATGGGTATTTGGTGATATCAGATAAGTACTGTTGTAATCTCACTATGACAGCGATCCTGGTGGAACTCTCTGGTAACTACGGTCGTGTAGATCGCTGATGTCACAAGATGTTTACAGCGTGGACGAAAATGGAGGAATCACAAGAAAATCCGAAAGAAGACGATACAATCACAAACTCTCTTGAGCAGTTGGGCAAGGAGAACAAAAGAAGAACCTGATATTTATATACTGTACCAAGAATGAAGCGTCTTTATGGGTGGATTCTCGTCCCGTCATATGAGGCAGATATACACCCACACACAAAAAGCTTTATTAAGACCAGTGGTCTTATACAGATCAACCACAGGAAGAAATAATAGATAGAGCTCCTATACTCCAGGAAGCGCAGCACCCAACAACAGCCTCCTGGTCCGACGCATGTCCAATGGCCACACGTTCCTTTGTGCATACGCCATGGTTAGCGAATCACTGAACAGGCTAGTGTGGAATCAGCCGCGTTCCAGTCTTCACTTTCATCGTCCAAATGGACCACGGCATTCGGCGATTCAATTAATCTCCTCCGAACGGTGACTGCGGCCTTGTAGAATTTATATAAACCAAAAAGAAGAATATGAGGCAGATATCGGAGTTTGGAAGAACTGGCCTGATATAGGATTGGCTGATGACCGTGACGCTCTACGCGCAACTTGCCACAACTGCCAACATGGCCGATCTACGACCAAATACTTAACGTCAGTGTCTGTAGTGGATCTCAAACCATTCTAAAACAGACAACTTCGAATCAGACTATTATCTAATACATATATTAATACAAAGCTTTGGGCAACAGAGCATAAAGATTTATTGAATCATATACAAGATACATTTATTCGTAGGTTCTTGAATTTGCCTAGATATACACCAGGATACATAATAAGACCAGAAACAGGCCGCGTCTCATTAATAAAAACAGCTCTGAAATTGACCTTGAAATACTGGCTGAGGGTGCTGAGTATGGATACAAATAGATTGCCTCGAATATGTTTAAATAGAATGAGACAAATATCCTGTGCTACAGGTGCGCCCATCGGGTTTATAAAACAATTAAGCAATTTACTCAATAATAAAGGATCCTCGTGGCTTACCTGCAATGATCCTGATTCACTAAGGAATGAGATCCCAGGAATATTAAGAACTGCGATAGAGCAAACAATACAAAATGACTTAACAAGAATAACCCAATCAAAGTTATATTCCCACTATAGAGACATATATACAACGTTTACCACCAAAGAATATTTCTTAAGTGAACTCCCTTTTCCTGTCACCAGATTAATCGCGCAATTTAGAACCCTTTCAATTTTTTTCAGAGAACACCATCTGATTTTAATGAGGGGTGAAGACTTGAAATGTACTTTCTGTGGATCAGGAATAACAATGGAGATGTTGCACTACTTATTTAATTGTGCTGCTCTGTCTGAGGAAAGACGAAAACTAAATGATAAAATGGGGCAACTTTGTCTTTCATTTCCGGCACTAATTAATGAAATATGAAAGAATAGGTATATAGCGGTGGCGATATTTGGATTCCACAGGATTATATCCCGGGCCACACAGTGTTCTCCCCATCCCTTGTGAACTGGCGAATCCTGTATAGGGCGAGAGGCCCTAAATAAATGCTTTGCTGTTGTATTTTTATACAAAGCAATAACACGTCATCTATATATTACAAATAAAGACATTAACGCGAATGTTTCTTTTCACAAATAAATGGTGGCAGAAGATGATAGTTCTTTATTTTGGTTTACTTATATACACGCACTAGACGAATGACCCGGGCAACGCCCGTGTTTTACCCGATTGAATGTTTTTATTCCAATACTATTTGTTACAATTATAAATTGAAGCCGTGGATGTCACTCTTGTGAAACGTCCCGCTCCAAACTTTGCATGCACATTAGGTCAGCTGGTATTACCCCTCATTTTCACCGCTAGAGGCGCGAGCGAATTGACTTTTTGTAAATATACATAATTATAAAGATAGAAGCTTCTATAGAAGATAATGATCATAATGATGATGCGCGCGCATCCGTGACATGAGGAATTGAGGAAAGACGGTCGTGACTATATATATTAATAAAATAATAATAATAATAATATAATAATAATAATTATTATTATTATCATTAGATAATGATAATGATCATAATGATGATGCGCGCGCATCCGTGGCATGAGGAATTGACGGTGGAAAGACGGTCGTGACTATATATGTTGATGATGATGATAAGTAAATAACAAGTCAATGACAACAATACTCTGTTGTCAATACACAATACACACTTCTACTGTCTTTACTGCGATAAAAGATATTGGGAAGGCTTGGCTCAGTTTTTTAATCGCAGTAAAGACAGTAGAAGTGTGATTTATTTGTGAAAAGAAACATTCGCGTCTTAATACATCTATTGTTGTTCCAGGTTGCGGTCATGCAGGTTCATCGATCTTAATTTTCTCTTCGCACATGTCCTACCTCTTTCCAGAGCATGTTTCAAGCATAATACAAAATAAATAAGGGATTGATAAAGCAATCTCCTCCAAATATATTTAATGCTCAGTTCTCACCCTCTTATTTCATCATGATAAATAATGTAAACAATAGCAATGTTACAGAATAAATGATACTATAAAAATATTCATACTATTAATATTGCATGGAAATTTCTGTTCAACTGGTTCAACTCAGCAATCAAAACAGGAGGCGAGTAAAAGCGCTCAACACTAGTCCATACTAGTGAGCTGGACTCCCCGGGTAGTTGGTGTTCTGCGCTCCCTGGGTTATAAATATATCTCTATTAATATTAATTTTAAATAAATCTAAAATATCTGAGATTATGTTGAATAAATGGAGGAATGCATCAAACATGATTCAACAATAGACGCCTGATAGAGTTTAACTCTGATTTCTTTCTGTTTCTTTGGGCATTCTACTTTATGCAACATGGTTATATGCAAATTACATAATTGTTATATAGCTTCACATAATTTGTGATACATACGAAGATTAGCTTTATTTGATAACGTTTTTAATTTTTTCAAGTTGGGGAAACAGTTCTTAAGAATGGACCTTTTGTAAAAGGAGTAAAATTTTAGGCCTAACCAGTTGTATGCATATAATCATAATAAATATGTATATATGAATAATATATTATTATATATACAATATATATACTCTTATCAATATATTTTACCATTAAAATAACAATTTCAAAGCATTTAAAAGGTATTTTCTGCAGATAATGTGTGACCCGTGTTATAATGTCTCAAATATTTATTGTAAAATGAATGATTCACTTTCATATGGACGTTTAATGTTGACAAAGCACAATTTATATTATAGATTATAAACACAAGGTAATAAGACCTAATCCAAATAATTTAATAGTGTGTGACGTTTCGGCAACAGCATTCTCACCATCATTAGACAAAAGAATAAAATCTAGAATATATATAAATATATTAAAAATTAAAAAAGGCATATCCTGACCATGAGCACATGTGCTTTTCAGAAGGCAGAGCGCCATCTGGTGGGACAGAAATCAACTATTCCTTGATTTAACCTGTACCCTGATATTTGGCCAACCCAATTTCTTGATAAATCAAGAAAAGCTATCCACGAATATAAATATATAAATTTCATTTTATTCTTTTGTCTGATGATGCTGTTACCGAAACGTCACACACTATTAAATTATTTGGATTAGGTCTTATTTTCTTGTGACGTTCAATGTTATTTTAGTTTTCATTAAATTTACATAAGTTGTTTATATATTTTATTATATAAAATTTACTGACGATGCCCGACGACTGAGTTCACACATAGCCGATGTTTAATGAACCATGTTCTATTCAACAATGCTTGTGATATATTGTCGTGGGTTTGAGAGAAGGGAATTTGTCGAAGGTTGTAACTCTATCGACCATATTGTTGGCAATAGCCGGGGCAATGCGAGCTGATTATGAAATCAAAGATAAGATTCCTTAGTAGAACTGAAAAAAATAACTTTTCTCGGTTTGCAATAAAAACTCTTCATATCAGACTGTAATAAAAATATCTTGCCAGCTGTGTTCACCGCGACTGTTAGAGATAAACACTGCTGAAGCCGATTTGCTTGGCGAAAAGAAAGAATAGTTTTGTAATTTTGAGGAAAATTTCAGGAAATGAATTGGTTTTACAAGAAATCCATTTGAGATTAAGTAAGTTGTAAGGGACTAAAAATTAAAAGTATATCAGTTAACCAATAAATTAGAACCATTTGAAGAGAAAAGATTCATAGAGAAAATAATATAGATAGTAAGCGTAGATAGAGTGAACTAAAGGGAAAACCGAAGAGATATAATGGAAACAGTGAGGGTAGAAAACTAGCTTTTAAATAACATACACGATAAATATCTCTCTCTATACAAGTACCATCTTGGTCTTGAGGTCGGTAACACCAGCCATCACATCGACCTGACCACTCTGTGGGAAAGAACTCTCGCAGTCCATCGGTGGCGGAGTCTTTCCCGCGGTGGTCGCTACCAATAAAGACCTTGTTTACCTATATATATATATATATATGGTAATGTAGTAGTAGTTTATGCTGTTGGATGAATGCAGTGTGGCATGTTGGCTAGAAGCAGTCGTGGTTGTTGAGCGATGGGTGGTAAGGACACACAGGAGACAGGATCCAGAGGCAAAAACCCGTGAGGAAATAGATCGGGGAGGAAAGATAGAAGGTCCCAGAACAACCCCTAGAACAACTGGCGTCGAGGCCACCTCGGTGAGAACTGAACTTTGATCATCCCGTCTAGCCGCTTATAAGCCGCTTTAAGTAAGATAAGTCCCCTAGGGGAGATAATGAAGTCGTGATACTTGTTTACCAAGGGGGTTGTTTGTTAACCTCGCTATCTTCCCTCTTTCCTTGTACTCCCACACAGGCCATTTTATTTTACATATTTCCAAATATTATGACAGATGTCCCCCCTTTCAAAGAAGAATTTGTGCAGGAAATTCTTTGAGGGTGGGAAATAATTTGGCTATGTACAAATTAATTTTATGTGTAGGTTAATATGGTACAGAGTGTAGGTATGGACAATCATAGCTATGTACAATATGGATACGTGAATGAGGAGGTGAAGAGAATGGAAAGGTGGAAAGTAAGAGGGCTGTAAAGTAAGTGGTTCAACATTCTAAAATGAACAAAGGAAGCCATTAGAAAGAGGCTGGAGCAAATAGTCATCTCTGCAGCATTCGTCAACAAAACGTATTGAGACATTTTACAGAGATACTTTAGAATGAAGGAGATTGATTAGGCAGACAACTTATGTGCGGTTCTCTTGATGACACTAAAATTAATAAATTTAACAAATAATGGACATGCACGTACGTGAAAAAGACCTTCGGGGTCGAGTGAGAAAAAAAAAGTGGACCTTTGCGGTCAATTGACAAAAAATAAGACCTCTGAGGTCGAATGGTTGAAAAAAAAAAGCCTTGACTTTCAAAACCTAAGTTTCAATGTAGGAATAGATACACTGCAGAAAGATTGAGAGGTTCAGCGAAAATTTGGTCATTGGTATATAAAAAACATAAGTTGATATACGAAAAATTAAAAAACAAGAGTTTTTTTTTTTCAAGAGCGATGGTGAAAGATAAGAAAAAAATTTCGAGAGAACATGTTATTGAGAAGAAAATAAGGCATTGTAAGCTTGAAAGGTTGTGGCATGATATCTGAAAATTGTCCATTAATTGAATTATAAATGGGAGATATGTATGTTAAATATAAAAGGCAAAGTTTTTAAAACACCACCAACAAAAAAAAAAACATAAGTAAAAGTGACATAAAAGTTGAAATAAAGTTTGAAATTTTAAAAAAGTGTGTGTGTGGTGGGGATTAAATTAAAAGAGATTTTAAAATTAACAATAAATAATAATAAAAGATAAAAGTTGGTCGAGGTGAAATTCTGAAGATCATTAAGACTGGGGAACTCTACACTTTAAGATATTTTTCATGGGCTTTCTATGCTATAAGTGTAGAGTACGAGAAATGAGATTGAGGTTGACAATTGTGTGAGCTCAGGACTGAGGTAAATATAAAACTACATACAATGTTAGAACCTCGGCGAACAGAGCGAAGGGAGACTTGCCCTGGGCCAATCTAACTTATCTATGTAGTTACTTGTGTAGCGAGTCCGAGGGGAAAAGTCCCGTGTGTAGGTGAGGAAGTCGAATGGACTTATATTTAATTTTCGAAGATAAAATAGTTCTAGATGCAAAGGTAGAATATAGGCGGACAGAGCGAGGGGAAACTTGCTTTGGGCCACTCTACCTTAATTATTTAGATACTACTGGGTTCGTAAAGTCTTGTTGTCAGGTTAGTAATTGGTAAAGATTTCAGGGGATAAGTGGTTCAAATATCTTTGATCATCTTGATTGTAAGTGTAGTCATTTTGCTTTAGTGAGTTAATAGCCGTTTTAGTATGGATTAGAGTGTGATTGAAGTGTTTATATGGGAAATTGAAGGTATTTTTGGGTTGGTCTCGATCATTTACGGGCGGTGAAATAAATTGTTAGTTTCCCGTATAGTGTTTTAATTTGTTGACATGAATTGTATCTGTCTCACGACTTAGAGGTCGGTTGGAGCGGTTGATCCGTACGATTTGAGGGGAAATTATCTCCAGTATTTCATAAGGTCCTGAGAAGAAAGGTGCCAGTTTACCAGTGTCTGGATGGTGGTATGTTTTTGCCAAAACGAGATCGCCTACTTCAAAATCGGAAGCTCTATGTGTTTGGTCGAATCTCGCTTTGTCGCATAAGTGTCGTTCGTGTGTCCTTTGATAGGCCAATTCTCTGGCGTCGTCGATTTTTGGGTAGTTTTGTACATGCTCAGATAGTTGTAGCGGGAAACTACCTAACAAAAGGTATGACGGTGGAAACCCGGTCACCGAATGTGGGGTATGGTTATAAGCCTGAAGGACCTGAGGTAGTAGTTTGGTCCAGGCCGTCTTAGGTTGTTGGAGGCGCAACAGTTTAAGTTTGCCAGTAATCGTGGCGTTTAGTCGTTCACTTAATCCGTTGGCCTGAGGGTTGTTGCTTGTTGTGAGAAGTTGGCCAATGTTATGTCTAATCAAAAATCTACGAAATTTCGGAGAGGTGAAGGCAGGAGCTCTATCCGTCAAAAGTCGTTTAGGCGAACCAAACTGCATCACCTTTTTAATCACTTGGGTATAGGTGAGAATGCTGGTGGACCGCGATGGAAATGCCCACGCGTACCGTGTGGCATGGTCCACTACAACATGTAAGAAGGTCTGAGAATTCCCATATTTCGCGAATCCAGAAATAGTATCTAGTGACACTAGTTCGTACGGCAGGACCGCTGGGGGGAGTTGTCCCAATTCTCCGTAGATAGGTCCTTTTGGTGGTTTGACCAATTGGCATACTGAACAGGTTCTTACATGTGTCCTGATGTCATTTGTCATGCCGTTCCAATAGTATTGGGCTGCGATCACTCTGGTCATCTGCGAAATGCCGGGGTGATTGAAATCGCGATGGGCTCGTTGTAGTAGGGTGCCACGGAGTGATGGTGGAACAATTATTTTAGTGACACCCCGTCGTATGATGGTCATAAGGTCCTTGTCATTGAGGATATACCTTGTGTCCCTCCGTAATTCGCCCTGATGATCTTTTATTTGACCTGTGGATAGGAATTCGCAGAAAGGGTTACGGGAGAGTAGGTCCGCCTCGTACTGACGCGAGCCCTTGAGGTATTTGACCTCATAGTCGTAAGCTGAGAGTCGAAGGCTCCAACGAAAGAGGCGTCCGGTGGGGTCTTTTATGGTCTTTAGCCATTGTAAGGCGTGATGATCCGAGTAGATGACAAACCTTGTACCTAGGAGGTACACTCGGAATTTGTCAACGCACTCTACAATGGCTAAGCACTCCAGTTCAGATATAGTGTAATTACGCTCATAGGAACGCAACGCGCGACTGTAATATTGTACAGGGTAGATGTTACCGTCAGGATGTACTTGTTTGAGTACACCTGCGATGCCCTGCGTGGAAGCGTCGCAATAGACCTGGCATGGGAGCCCTTCTTGAAATAGATGTAACACAGGTTGTGTTGCGAGGTGTTGCTTCAATTTATCAAAGGCTTGTTGACAATTCGGGCTCCAAAGCCATTTGGCGTTCTTTTTTAGTAATTGATTTAAGGGGTGGCGAAGTCTAGCATATTCTGGGATGAATTTATGATATACGTTGACGGCTCCTAAAAATGATTGTAGGGTTTTAACGTTGATAGGAGTTCTAATAGCGTTGATGATTTCGGTATTTTTAATATTAGGTGTGTAAGTCCCTGCGGTGATGTGGTAGCCGAGAAAATCTATTTCATTTTGATAAAAATTACATTTTTTAAGGTTAAGTTGGAGATTTTCCTCTAAACAGAATTTAAAGAAAAGTCGAAGGTGCGTAAGGTGTTGTTCTGAGGAGTCAGAAAAAATAACGAAGTCGTCATAATAATGGGCTATGAAAGAGAGGTGGTGTTTGTGGATCAACTGGGTAATCACACGTTCGAAAATTTGGGGTGCTGATTTGAACCCAAAGGGTAAGCGTTTGAAAGTATATTGCCCTTGTTGAGTCACGAAAGAGAGTAGTGGTTGACTCTCCTCCGCGATGGGGATTTGATAGTATGCATTGCTTATGTCAACGGTGCTAAATACTCTGGCTTTCGACAGGTTATCCAGTACCGTTTCTATCAATGGCAAAGGATGCAAATCCGAGGGTACTAGTTCGTTCACGCGACGGAAGTCAATGCAGAGACGCATGGTGTTATCGCGTTTGCGAACGAGTGTCACAGGAGAGGAATATGGGCTAGAGGAGGGTGTGATTATGTCATGTTTTAGAAGTTGAGATATCTGGTCCTGAATTTCCTTCTGGTAGGCATAGGGAGTTCGGTATGGTCGGAGGGAAATAACCTTATCAGAAATAATTTTGAGTTTTACAGGGGTTATGTTGAGTGGTAATACATTGAATTTATTGATAGGGAAAATATCTTTAAAAGAATACAATAATTGCTGATAAGGGATAGTCAGTTCTGGGCGTTGTTCGATAAATTCTTTAATCATTAATTCTCTAGAGGCGCATGGGCTGGTAGGAATGCTATTAAGGTTGTAAGGGTGAGAGGGGCATTCAGGGGAAGGTTGATAAATATTACTAAGGGTTGTTTGTAAGTAAGGCTCACGTGGAGGTTGAAAATTGTCAACGCCTAAGTTAACCGAGTGAATTATGGGTCGTTTAGGGTTAGAAGTTATTATTCACGAGCCGTGCTTACAAGTGGGAAGGTCACATACAAAATGGTACAAATGTTTAGGTACTGGAACACTATTTTGAAGTATCAATTGATTATGAAAATCTATTGTTAATCTTAAGAATTGCATAACATGAATAGATAGGATACCATGTTCAAGGGGTGAATTTAAAATATAAAATGTTTCATTAAAATTAAAATTATTAAATTGTATTGGTAAGGTAACTAATCCGATTGGTTTGGCATGACTAGATATAGTACGGATAATAACATCATTGTTAATAGGGGTGGAACAAATGAAACTATTAACATTTTTAATATATTCAAATTGGTTTAAACTAATTATGGAAACATTGGCTCCAGAGTCAATTAGGAATGGAATTTTTAAAGAATGAATGATAGGGGTTAAAATAATTGCACTTACAGGCGTATGCTGGTTTAGGGTGCAGGTAGGTTCATTGAGCTTCGGAGGAGTTCTGCTGCCGAAGCTGGCATTACTTGGTTTCTCCCGAGCTCGTCGTTGCTGCGGTCTCGTAGACACCTGCAGGCCCAGTCGATCTTTGGGGTTGCTCGACGCTGTGGACCGCAGGTGTAAAGGTCCGAAAAGTCCGCTGGTAGGGCCCTCGCTGCTGACACTGTGCGTGCCAGTGTTGTCCGCCACAGTAACGGCAAGGATATGGTGGGGTCTTGTCCACGGTGGTGGAAGGTGTTCTGCTCTGGCGCGGTGATCGTTGTTGGGCAGCTTTAGTGCTGGTGTTATCCCCTTCGTAGGTCAGCTGTTGGGCTAAGCAAAACCATTCTTCTGGTCCCGAGGGTTGTGCCATCTTTAAAAGGTTGCCATAGTTACGTGGCACACCGTTGGATAGTGCTTGCACGATGGCACTCTTAGGGAGGTTGATCGCCAATCCTATTCGGACCTTGTTCTTGTAGTAGGTCTCGATCTCGGCCATCGACGTCCATTTAAGTTCATAGAACTCTTGAAAGGTGAAGCTAGGGCGTCGGGGATAGACGGCGCAGAGTGACTCTTTGACCTCTTCATAAGTCTTATTGAGTAGCGCTAAGTCTTGTGCAATTTTGCGAGGTTCGCCTCTGAGTGATGATAGAGCCTTTCGAGCTTGGCGTGCTGGCTCTAAGTTGTGGAAGTTCGGCTGAGACTCAAGTTGTGAGAAGAAGTGTGCGGCAGGTTCATCTCCGTCGTAGGTGATTGTTTCTTCAGACTCACGGTTTAAAAGTTGGTCGAGACAGAGGGTGAGAGTTCGAAGGGAAGCGGCTACAGTAGAGTCGGTCGTTGGTTCTTGTGGAACTTGGTTGTGGGTTTGTTCGATCATCGTGGTATTGCTTCTTGTTTTCTTCATACTCTGGTATATGAGGGATTTGTTTCCCGGTCAGGTCTTATCCTGTCGGCTTTCGATGTGGTAATGTAGTAGTAGTTTATGCTGTTGGATGAATGCATTGTGGCATGTTGGCTAGAAGCAGTCGTGGTTGTTGAGCGATGGGTGGTAAGGACACACAGGAGACAGGATCCAGAGGCAAAAACCCGTGAGGAAATAGATCGGGGAGGAAAGATAGAAGGTCCCAGAACAACCCCTAGAACAACTGGCGTCGAGGCCACCTCGGTGAGAACTGAACTTTGATCATCCCGTCTAGCCGCTTTAAGTAAGATAAGTCCCCTAGGGGAGATAATGAAGTCGTGATACTTGTTTACCAAGGGGGTTGTTTGTTAACCTCGCTAACTTCCCTCTTTCCTTGTACTCCCACACAGGCCATTTTATTTTACATATTTCCAAATATTATGACATATATGTATATTTATCAATCATTTTTTCTATTTATATCTATTTATTCCTATATTTATCATTACTTAATCTTATTTTTCACATTTATTCAATTTTGTATTTAACCTTATATAATCTTATATGAACATTGAAATAAAGTAGTCTCAATCTCAATCTCTCTCTCTAAAGCATTTTTAAAAAATCAATATAAACAAAAATATTATAGTAATAAAAGGTGGAGGTAAAATTAAAAATATTTTCATTAAAAGTTCGCTTGATTTGTTGATGTGCAATGTGTTGATTGTAAAAAACAAATGGAATTTTATAAATCTATAAATTTCGGGTTAGTTTGACATTGCTATCTCTCTCTGCGTGAATTTAAGGCACGATTCAATTGTGATGTAGTTACAAGTATGTCGAGATTGTGCAACGAGATTGATTTATTTGTCCATGTTACGAAATTGTTTTCTAAAGATCCAATTATATTGTCACGGTAGAGAAGACAAGTATACCAAAATCTTAAATAAAATAATTTATTAATTAATTAAACTTATATATTGCAAAATGTGTCCAAAGATTTTTCAAGTGGTAATTTACAAGCATGGTAAGGGATGATGACTATGCAAAAATTTACGCGATGAAAATCAACAGATTATTCAAAAATAATTAATCTGTGGCAATATTATACTGCATTAGTGCGGCATCTGTTATGAAAATTGGAAATTATTATAGACGCGTATGATTCTTTTTGAAATTAAACATTTCTACTGCCCTTACTGTGATGGAAATTACTGCCCTTCCATTAATTTTTACATTGCAGTAAGGGTAGTAGAAATTGTTTTATTTTTAAAATATTCATACGCGTATATAATAGTTCCCAATTTTTATAAAAGATCCAATGTTGGGCTCGTCAGACTCTCTGCTAACTTAGACACTTTCTGTGAATAATAAGTAAAATATTGGAGAGTAGACATCAAAATTAGTTCTAACTATCAGCTAGAGGTGAATTGAGAGTTGAAAGCTAAAGATTGTTTGTCAAATGGAGACCCTGCTGAATATAGTGGGGGCTGAAATATTGTAATGAGAATATTGTCACTTTATTTGACGTTATTTTGTTTTGTAGCTCCAACTTTGCATTTTGTTTAATTAAAGTGGACTTTTTTTTTTGCGGTCTTACTTAGGCGTGATAGAAACATGATAACTCTCCTACTCTTCATTCATAATTTGCGAACAAAACTCACGAGAATACATCTTGACCCTTTTTGACTAGTTTGGGGTTTTTATAAGCGATAAAATTATCATTAAAGCGCGCGCGCGAGTATTTTAGGTGCGGTTGGGCTTTAGGCAAAAAGTCATTGCAAGTTTTTATATTCGGGTCTTGTGCCATTTCCATAGAGGAATATGGAGTCGTCTTCAAAGATGATCAGTTTATATTTTAAGGAGTAATGACCTTCTAGATGTTCGTACACGCTTGTTCGGCGGTACATTACTAAAATTGGTACGATACGGAGAAGATTAACATGTCCCCTGCGCAAGGATGACACGCAGAATGGTGAAGCGTTCTAGAGGTTGGAAAATAGCTAAAAAGCGATTCTATTGCATATATGACGTTTAACGGTTATGTCGGTAGTAGATTAATATTTGTCTTCATATTTGTGCTTATATCTAATTATCCTTGTTTAATAACTAGATTGATTCACCGTGTTATGTTCAATATGTCGTGCGATTTACCCGTTTGAATAACTTCAAAAGACATCGAGAAAAACGTTATATGAGTCGAAAAAGGCGTATCGTTATTTAGAATACTGTTATTACAAGAATATATGTTGTCTATATATAAAAGAGTGAGGTTAGAATAGCAACAAACCTGTTTTTTATAACAGTAAATAAGATTTACCGCAAAAGTTTCTTTAGAACGATTTTGATTCAAAAGAAATATTTGCGGTAAAATTTGTCAAACGTCGTTTTACAATCATAAGCCGCATTATATTTTATTATAAAGTAAAGAAGATATTAAAGAAGGATTAAAATTTAAAATCGAGATTAGTGTAAGATAGTGTTTGAATATCAATAGATTTTCCAGCCTAAATATAGATAGATGGATATGATTAGATTTAAAAACTATAGATTAATTAGGTTAGAAGAAAAAAGAGAAATCGATATGGTTATGGGAATCAAGTAAATTTTGTGTAAATTTAATTTAATTGACTTTGTGAATTCATTGGAATCATTGTTTTTCTCTGCGCGTCTATTTTGGAGTTAAAATGCCTGAGATCGTGTGAAATCCACGATGCAAGAATGGCCAGTAATTGTGCAAATAAGACGTCGTGGAAGGTGGCATGTCATAGATGGACATTGAATGGGGCGAAGAGGGCTTGTAGAAGTTGGTATAAAGTCCAAAATTACCTTAAGATTTAGTTCAGCAGGTGGGAAGTTTGGACAATATGACAAGTGAAGATGTCTTCACTTCTGACAGTTTCTTTACAGGACGACCATCTCGAATGTTGTCATGCGACTGGGGCGAGGAAAAAAATATCGTGGTTAAGGAATTCAGGTTGTGTTGTTTGTGTATGGAGAGATAAGGCATGAAAGAAGTGAACCGAACACGTCAAATAGAAAATGGTTTGCACGTAGATGGCTGAATGTATTGTTCATTTGTTGCGAAGGTATGTAAAGTAAGTTTATAGGTAATTTTTAAGATTGATTACGTGTACCGTGTCTGTGCTAAAGGTTTGTTGGATAGTTAAGATTGTTTGCCTGTACTGTGTTTGGACTATGATTGGAATCTTGAAGATAAAGTTGCCTAGACAGCATTCATATTTCTGTAAAAAAAATAGACACTTTGGCCAGTCAAAGTTTTATTTTTCTCAACGTTTCAAAAAAATAATTCTCCTGACGCCATATATACAAATTTGACGGCGTTGGTGCGATAAAACAACTCTTTCATCGAATCAATATAGGTGCGCTCGGAAGTTTTACAAGGGAAACTGATGTCACACCTTAATGATTTATAGTTTTAATAAATGACTTGATTAGACTCTTCAATAATTCAGATTTACCTGGAATATATCTCCAAAATTATGGAAATGTTTGTCTTTTGATGTCCTGATTGGTGTGTGTCTGAATCCAAAAATAACCTTCAAATTAAAACCAATATGCTAAAAATATATTTTGAAGCAAATTTATTTACCTTGAATGAAATTGTATCGAAATTAAGGTTTTCAGAAACGGCGATCGATTAGCACAAAACGAAAAATGGTTTTGGGATGAGCGGCAGCTGTCTGTTACTACGAAATACCTATACCTAGGATATTTTCTTAAAACTGCAAACTCACTAAACAAAGTACAAGGCAATGCCCTGGCAGCAATTGGTACCATATGGGAGGTCTTGAAAAAATCCAAGATGAACTCAATAAATGCGGTAATAAAATTATTTGACTCGACAATCTTGCCTCACATGCTATACGCCACATCCTTTTGAAAACTTGACCAAATAAAAGTAGTTCGCGTCGCGTCTATCTTTGGTCTCTTTTAACAATGTTATTGTATCTCACATAAAATGGTACTCTCACAATTTGTCTTAAAATACCGAGTTTCTATTGTGTGTTGGATATTTTTAGGTGAAGGTCGCAAGTAGTAAGGGTATACTCGTGTAATGTATAAGAGTAACAGGCCTTAGTATGGAGCTATAATGTTTAATTTGAGGTTGAATTTTATTTTTCCTATCAATGAATTTTACCAGTCTTTTTTTGTTTCCTATAAATGTGTTGCTTAATGAGTTGTAAGTAGCTTAGTTTCTTATTTAGGGTTACCCCAAGGGTAATGGTATGAACTCTCTGATTTTTACAACCACGACACAGGATTGAATCGTGCATTAAAGATTTTTTTCTTTTAAAATGGCTAAATGGCCAATGGCTCTTGCACGAGTTCGACATGGTATGACGGCATCGAGAACAAGTAACTAAATGGAGCTCAGATATCTTGAAAGTACAAATGTTGAAATTCTTTCCCTACATTTAGGCATATGGCGTACTTAGAGAGAAATAAAATCTCTAGCTACCCACCATGATATAGATGGCCTGCGCAATATGTACAGGAGACACAAGTAAAAAATGACTGAAATATTAGCGTTTATTACATTAACTGCCATAATTATGTTTATCATCCCCAGTACCAAAGTATTGGTGGTGATAAAGAATTAACCACAACAACCGGCTTCAGACAAAATGCCAACATGTATACCATCAATACAGGGGCGGTTTGTATTGATTGAGATATGAAATCAGTCAAATTACTGAAAAGGTATTTAAAGGAAGAGGTGTCAATTTTGGTAAATGAATACCATGCCCCGCAACTTTTTGTATTCCAGCCTGAAAATCGGCTCTGCTACTTCACCAGCTTAAACACTTTTTGGTCAATTCGACCGATTTGATAGTTCCCTCCATAGGATGTTATGGAATCAAAGTCGCGCCTGTACTGATGAGAGCCAAAGCCCAAACCCATAGTATACAAATTGTCTTTTTGACAAAACTGGTCTTGTTATATATATATACTCACTCTTCTATCACCACCAATTAGCTTTTCACTGATCTCATAAACCAAATGCATTGTTATAATGCCTTTATAAAAAGAGGTGTACCACTCTCGATACGTATATAGTAAAAATTATGAAGGTTAAACACGAGAAACAAAATCATTAAAAGAAAAATCACGCATGTATATCTCTTTTCATATAGTACTTTAACTTATCTATATATATAAAATTGAATGTCTGTCTGTCTGTACTCTATAGATTCAAAAACCATACATCCAATCGCCGTGAAATTTTTGGATATTATTAGGTATATCACCGGGAAGGTTTTTGAAAAATAATTTCATGAATATCTTGAATATCCTTAGAGTTATTTGCAGATTTGTAGATTTAACTCGCAAGCAGCGCCCCCATTGTGACGATGATAACAAGTTTTCTTATCACTAAGTTTGTTATCTTAAATATTATTTATCAAAAGTAAGAATATCTCAGGATGACACGGCAATTTATTTGAGACAAGAATAATGATACAATTCCAAGGCGAAGATACTATTCCTTTAACTTCCAATTACCGAGGGAACCAATTAATATTGATTTTATTCAACTTATCAAGTATTTTTCAAGGGACCGGGAAAAATATTCACTAGATAAAACTATGATTTTCTAATGTAGAAAATTAGGAAATACAAAATTCAGGATGACACGGCACACAGGGACCGGGAAAAATGTTCACTTTATCGAGAGATTCAAATTTACGAGGTCCAAATTATCAAAATATATCTTTTTTTTTATAAGTTTTTAGAGAATTGTTTTAACAAATGTTCGCTAGACAAACCTTTACTCGGGTAAAACCCCGGGCGAAGCCAGGTACGTCCGCTAGTTATTATATATTATATTAATAATCCCATTTATTATTATATATAACAATATGTATTTATATATTTAGAGTATTTCTACATATAGATTTTTTAAAGTTTTATTCTCAAAATGGATAATCATTAACTAGTAAATTTTTTGATCAAATATGAGAAAGTTAAATTTTTCAATGTTAGAGAAACTTTATGCGAGAAATGCGGAAAAATGTTAAGAATCGGCGAACATAAAGAAGTGCTTTAATGATGTACTCAGTCATATTCTCTATGCTTAGGTCTAAGTAGAAATTTTAAGATGGTTTTTCTTTTTGAAACCAAAGGTCGATCATTTATCAAAACTTAACATCAAATTATGAATATAATAAGAATGATTTTTATTTAATATGAATTTTCCTTCTTCCGATATTCTTTCTCGAGTTTTTGTTTCCTAGATAAATTTATATTTCTATCGAATTATATATATTTGTAATATTTAAAATATTTTTTTTATTAAATCAAGTTTCCTGGGTCACGCCGCTCCAACAATCACTTTTTATAAAATATTTTTACCTTAGGTAGGATGTCTAGGAGCCTAGCCGGGCTGTTTAATCGACTAGCCGAGTGAGCCTTTGGTAAGGGGCTGACTAGAGCGAACCCGATGTTACAGCTCTGTTAGAAGAGTGGAATAGGCCTCCTGGGGAACCGCCACTATAAACATAGGGTAACGCGCCATCGGCAGTACCTCCTGGGTGGTTTGGAAATTATGCCAAATAAAGGAGAAAATAAATAAAGTTATACACATGCACAAAATATAAATCAACTTAAATAAATAAAACAAAATGTTTAGCGTAAGCAATTCGCATTTATATAGCATTATTTATCTATACAATTATTTATTTTACTCCAAAGATGACCATTATGCTATCAAACTTTTCTGATTTCAGTCCATTTACAACCATATCTACACTCGTGGACAAAATTTAAGAAAGTGGACCGTCTTTGATGTCGCCTGTCATCTTTTTTTTTTTTAAGGAGACAGAGGAAATTTTGTTCACACTAGGTTATCTCGTGTCTTCAATAAAGGACGATGTGCATCACAAATCTTTCAGAGAGACTGTCTTAATTCCAATATACATGCTTAAAGATACAACTTCCTTAAGTTTGTCCATGAGTGTATTTTAGTTGTTCTTTGTTGCTTATGAAACATTAAAATCCAGTTTTTTATCTTTGGAGTATTCTCTCTCAAGCATATTATAGAGACACTGGCTTGAGAATCTAGATAAATGGTTTGAGCTGTTGAATTTGCTTAGTGTGAAATAGTTATAAATTATTGTAAATAAAGAATTGTGTTTTCAATATTAGAAAGCTGTATCGTAGATATATACAATATTTTATTTCAATATTTCTTGGAGAAGCATGCTCTTCTTTTCCAAGACAAGAGATTCTAAATTGGCTAGTTTGTGTTGAAAATATTTATATACAGTAATAACTGAAATAATAAAAAGTTACTATATAGAATTGTTTGCCATGAGAAAAGTGAAGTATTTTTCTCTAAAATTCCCTCATGAACAAAACTTAAGGAAAAGGAAAGTCTTTGACTTCGCCGGTCGACCTTTTTTTTAAGAGACAGGCAATTTTGTTTACATTTGGTTATATCTTGTATCTCCAATAAAAGCCCCTGTTAATCTTTCAGAGTTATTGTCTTAATCCCGATATACCAAAAGGTACAACTTCCTCAAGGTTTGTCTCCATGAGTGTTCTAAAATAAAATAATTTTGTAGTAATAAAAGATGTAGCTTTATTATTGAAATATAATGCTATCTGAATATTGCGATGTTTGAAAATAGGAATGCCTAAATATCGCTCGCATAACCAGCTGTATGCTCTCAAACCCACGTGTTCATTCAGATACCATCTACATTTCAATAGCCTCAGCAATGACACTTTTAAACATTAATTATTTATTTGAAAAAGTAAAAATTAAAACAGGTAAATAGTTTCTTTTTATTTATATTTGCTAGCTTTCGAGCAATTATACTGCTCTTCAACGGGCTGATATTCTTTGTACAAACTCTAAATATTATATATACAGTAAAATTGAAAACCTTTTGTTATTAGCATGTGCTCTCGCGGGCGTGCATCAGACTGTTTCCAGCTAAAGTAATAGATACTATTTGATACTATCTCTCCATAAAATAATGGTGTGGTATCTGAGAAAACTTATTAAGCAATGTACCAATGAACATTAAAACCAACCAATATTAAGTATTTGATCAAGATATCTGTGCCAAAGAGACAAGGCAAGTTCCACTTGTCAAGAAGAAAGAAGCATCCAGTACCAACATGTCAGGATAAATAAGAGACACGACTGGAGGCACGGAGTGAAAGCAAACAGGCAGTGAGCCTCTGGAGATGCAGGCGAAGGATGCCCTAATCATAGCCTATGTCTCTGCCGCAAATGGAATGAATTCCATTTTAGAGAAATAAAGTGTCTAGGTGAAACCAATTAAGCAGGAATCGAAAATAGTTATACAGGTGCTCCTATATTTTTGGATATGATGGAGAATTGAACGCTCTGTGCGTAGCATTTTGGCTACAAGATGTCAAACAAGGACGTCTCACAAATTTTGTCAGTGTCACCGTTCGTAATTTGACTGAAGAGGAGGGCAGTGTCTTTCTTCCTATCGCTTTCACTTTCCGCCTGCTTAAGTGCAGACTTCACATCACAACTTATATCCATTAATATTGTGTCTGGAAAACATGTCAGATACATTCCAAAGACCCTCAATTCGAATAGGCTAGCTTCAAAGCGACCTAAAATTCGAGAGAGAGGGAACTAAAGACAGGCCCAATAAGCAAAGAGCCAATAAGAACATTCTTTGGAAAAGAACCACCTTAATCGTTCAGAGCATGACTGGTGAAAATAAATTTATGCTGCGCAGTAACGATCTCTAATGCATGCACCAGAAAATCAATTTCTCTCTGGTATAAAGTAGTCTTAGTCCCACAATTTATACAACAACGGCCAATGCAACCCCGAAATACCCGAAAGGTGAGAATGGCCTTAGGTCACAGTATGGGAGGTAGCGAGACTTGGCGTCATTCTTGGAAATACATCGCACAATCACAGATCTGCAACTGAATGGTGACGATATAACTACAGGCCGCTCTTTGCGCAGAAAAAAAAGAATGGAAACCATTATGGATATAACTTTCAAAACTCTAAAATAAATATTCATTGAAATATGCGTTTACCTGCTGGACACCGCGGCCTAGGGGCAACTCGCATGCCAGAAGAGGATGCAGATCTCGCTACGCTGCGGCGCAAATGGTGTTCTTGGCTGGTACGGAGCTGGAAGTGGCTGAATCCGCCTGCTCCTGACGTTTTATTCTCTCCAGGAAGGAGAAAACTGCTGAGCTGATGGAAGACTGGTTCTAGCGTCCTTGAGCTGGACCACTAGGTTCAGACCGCGCCAGCCTGAGGTCCTTGCGTCATCGAGACGAAAATAGGTTACTGGCGCTGCCAGACCTTCTGGCTCCCTACCCTGGCTACAGGTGACCATCGGATAATTGTTCTCCGATTCTCCGAAGTTTGTTTTATGTATAAAAGAAACATTCGCGCTTTTAAATCATTTTATTTTATATATTATAGATGGCGCGTTATTGCTTTGTGTTAATTTATACCTCTGCTCTAGCGCGTTCAACGTGTGCTGCGCTCCTGGACGCGTGTCGCAGAGGACCTTCAACTAGATCTTAAAACGAATGTTCCTGCTATCATGCGAAGTACGAGGCGGAGACCATCGTCTTACAGGACTCTACAGAACTCTCTCTCTCTCTCATTAAATATCTCTCTATTAATATTCATTTTAAATAAATTTATAAATCTGATATTATGTTGGATAAATGGAGGGGAATGCATCAAACATAATGCAACAATAGACGCCTGATGGAATTCAACTCTGATTTCTTCCTGTTTCTTCAGGTATTCTACTTTATGCAACATGGTTATATGCAAATTACATAATTGTTATATACCCTCACATAACGTGTGAAACATATGTAGATAAGGTTAATATGATGAAGTTTTTAAAATTTTTCAAGTTGGGGAAACATTTATTAAGAATGGACTTTAAAAAAAAAAAGGAGTGATTTAGGCGTAACCAATTTCATGCATATAATCATAGGAAATATATATATTTATGGATAATTTTATTATATACTAGCGGATGTACCCGGCTTCGCCCAGGTTTTTCTCGAGGGAATGTTTGTAGTCTAGTAATAAGAAAATATACTACACCTAAAAACTATCAGAGAAAAGAGAAACCACGGAAGGTGAACAGAAAAATGCTTACAATGGATGTTATGTTTACGGAGGCGAAACTGACCGGACGTGTGTCGCTAGGCTCCGATAGTTCCGGTAAATATTGTTTTAAATTTTCAGTTTACCTATTGTATAATTTATAAAAGTTATATAAATTGTTTAATTTAAAAATATTTTAACCTTTTAAATTGGCAATCACTGTTCAAAAGTTTAGTAGATTTCCCTTTTTTGTTTTTGTTTTATTGTCATTTTTGAAATACTTTTCCATTGTTGTTTTCGCACAAATATGCAAAAATAGAATATGGAAATAATTATTCAAACTTTAAATGATAAGTTGGATGAAATTTATAACTATTTTGACAAAAAAGTTCAACAAAATCAAAAAAATCTAACTAAAAATGATATTACATTTTTGTCAACTATGGTTAGGCAAACCAAGGATGGTATTTCAACTTTAAAAGAAATAAATAACCAAGATATATTGGAACTAATGAAAACAACAATTACTGATGTTATGGATCAAAAACTGAAAGGGATCCAAGATGAACTAGTTAAAACAACTCCAACATATGCTCAAGTAGCTCGTACAGAAACATCACAAGATTACATTAAAAAAAACAAAATTTACATAAGGAGTTCACAATAGTGGCAACACCTATAAATGTGGAAGATAATACAAAAATGTATCAAACTATATCAAGCAAAGTTATAAAGCTTAGGGACGAAGGAAAAAAAATAAAGATTAACAAAATTATAAATGCTAGGAAATCTGTAATAATAAAGACCCCTACAGAATCAGACGTGGAATCTCTAAATGATGAGTTAGGCAGGGCAGAGGAACTCGCTAATATTAGCAAAATTTATATCCTCAAACCAAGAGATCCTACAGTAGTAGTTAAAAATGTTAATAAACTTACAGAAACCTCTAATTTTACTAAAACAATCTGTAGTATGAACCCTGAATTAAACGAAATGGAAAATGATATCCATGTTCTGTTTAGCATGAAATCGAACACGCCCCACCACAACATAGTTCTTAGGGTTTCTCCAAAGGTTTACCAGATCCTTAAAAATATGAATAACAAATTATATACAGACTTTGAACGCTGTTTTGTGGAAGATAAGATTCTGGTAAAGCAATGTCAGAGATGCCTTCAATTTAATCCCAACCATAAATTGGCCGATTGTACTAACGTCGAGATATGCAAATTATGCGGCGCGCAAGGAATTCATGACTGTTCAAAAATTTGCAATTGTTATAACTGTCTAAAACATCCTAAATTTAGAAACTCGCCGAATCATAGAGCTAATTCCTCGGACTGTCCTCTATACAAAATACAGATAGATTGAATTATCCAACGAACGAGATATCATCCAACCGACAATTAGGCAAATTTCGCAGCTGAGATTATTGTTTATTTAGTTTGAATATCATGCAGGGAAAAGGAATTAAATGTTTACAACAAAATGTAAGAAAAAGTATCTTGGCACTGAATGAGCTTCAAGCTTCTATAAAAGACAACCCACCAGATATCATCCTAATACAGGAACCTTATCTGATTGATAGAGATGTAATTTTCGATTTAGAATCTCAAATAGTGCATTCAACAACAGACGAACAAATATACACTGCAACGATCTTTATGAATAAGTGTTTAAAATACAATAAAATCAATAAATTCACAAACTCCTTTTGTACAACCACCTCTATAAATTCAGCGGAATCAAATACTGTTATTGCAAACTTTTATATTCATCCACATAGATTTAATGACACTCATCAAAAATTTATCAAGGAGCTTCTAGATACCTACAATCAACAACCTATTATACTATGTGGCGACTTCAATTCTAGACACCCAGTCTGGTTTGATCCGACGACTAATTCAAATGGTTTCAAATTCTACTCCATCATAGATGAACATAGCCTATTTATCCATAATCTTAAGATACCCACCTGCCGAAATTCAAGCATTATAGATCTTACGATTTCAAACAAAAAATCAATAAGTTTTGTACAAAACTGGAAGACGACTATTTTGACGAGCATTTCAGATCACGTTGCAATAACCTTTGACATTTATCATAATTTTAACAGGCAAAGGACAGTTCAAAACTCAACATGGAAATTTATAGAGAAAGATGCTGATTGGAAAACATTTACCGAAAAAATTTCAATACAAGATGTAGATAACATTATCACCAAGATAAACCACGCGTCAACCATCGAAGATATTGACAACATTGTAAAGACTCTCACACAAATAATTAGAGAGGCAGCTTATCTGTCCCTAAATGTCAAGACAAGAAGCGGAAATCATAAAACAAATACATACTGGTGGGATGGGAAGTTGGAGAAATTGAAAAACGATTTCCACTATATTAGAAATTTGTACCATCGGCATGGAGCGATCTATGAAAAGACCTATAAATCAATGAGAAATAAATATTTAAATAAAATTAAAAAGGCAAAAAGAGCGAGTTGGAGAAATTTTATAGAAGAAAGTCATTCAAATAACGCATTTGGTAATGCTTATAGGATTTACAAGTCATTGAGATCAAAAAATAGAAATTTAGGATTACCTCTAATTTATAATTTACCAGATCATTTAAAGATCGACAAAATAAAAAGTTTAATGAACGATCTATTTCCGGATGATATTGTAGGTTTGGATAAAGATGATCATATTTTGATTAGAAATTATACTCCTAAATATAAAAATAAAAGTAGTGTTCATATCGAATCTAAGGAAATAGAGGAAACAATTTTAAAAACTAATATTAAAAAAGCACCGGGCCCTGATTACATTAATAACAATATGATCAGACAAGCTAAAATAAAAATAATCCCAATTCTGCATCAATTATTCAATAAATGTATAGAAATGGGATACTATCCGGATGAATGGAAAAAATCATTCTTAAAAATAATTCCAAAACCAGGCAAAACGAGTTATGAAGTAAATAAAAGTTATAGTATATAATCTATCTAAAACATTTGAGAATATAATAAAAAATAAATTAAGTAACTATTATTTAGAAAATAATCTAATGAGCTCAAGGCAGCATGGCTTTATGAAATCTAGATCAACTATTACTGGAATGGAAAAAATTATAGAAACTATATTGAAACATAAACAAAAAGAATTGACTTCCTTGATAGCTATAGATATAGCTGGTGCATTCGACAATGCATGGTGGCCTGCGATTATAAAACGAATGGATAATGACAACGTTCCCTCAGATTTAATACGGATCATAAAATCTTATTTGAATAAAGAAAGGGAGGTGAAATTTACATACGAATCAGAAACTTTTTATAAGAAAATAACTAAAGGATGTCCACAGGGTGGACCTTTATCACCACTTCTGTGGAATATTTTGCTAAATGATTTGTTGATAAATTTCGAATCAATTAATGCAGATATTATATGTTATGCAGACGATGCTACAATAATTTGCTGGAATAAGACTATTGAAGGACTAAAAACCGCAAGTGAACACACCTTAAATTATGTGATCCAATGGTGTAATAGAAATAAATTAACGATCAGTACAGAGAAAACTAATTTGCTATACCTGCATAACAGAGAAAAAATACCTATCGACGTTAATAACAATATAATCAGGCCGGTCAAGCAAGTAAAAATTCTGGGAATGAAATTTTCAAATCACAAATGGAAAAATAAAGTTAACTTTACTCCACATGTAAATGATATTCTGTGTAAGGCAGGGCGTATGAAAAATTTGTTATGTTCACTAAGCGGCAACGTGTGGGGTTTAGATACACAAAAGAGGTTAACTTTATATAAAACTATAATAAGGCCTGTACTTACATACGGATCAGAAATTTGGCTTAAATATTTAAACAATCGTTCTAAACAAAAACTGAATTCCATGCAGTACCAGATCATTTTATGGGCAGTTAGAGCTTATAAAACCACATTATCTAACTGTGTGCATAGTTTGGCAAAAATTCCACTCCTAATAGACTATATAGAATCTAGAATAATCAAATATGATCTAACTCATCTGTCCACTGAAGATATAATTACTTATGAACCCCATGCTCCAAGTATAGTCAAATCATTCTTACACGCAAAAATGAAGGAAAATTTTGACAATACTAATGAAATTTTCAGAAGCTTTTTCGTGTCTGGAATCCCAAGATTTTTCCGTCCAAATTTTTATAATATCCAATTCATTACAGATCATGGTAATTTTGGGAAATTTTTGGCAACTATCGGCGCGGTGAAGGAACCAGGATGCTTCTGCGGAGGTGAAATTCAGGACTCGAAACATCTACTTATGAATTGCCCAATTTTCCGGGTTTATAGAGAAGACAAATTTGGTCGTATTGGACGGCTTGATGAATTTGTAGGCAATAAAGAGAGGTGCAAAAGTTTTGATCAATTTTGCAAATTTATTTACAACTTTCTTTTAAATTGGAAAAGGGAGAGGGAAAATTAGAAGGAAAAGAATTGCGATGCCTGCTTTGTGTGTTTTGCTTTGTTGTTTGTTTTTCTCTTCGGACAATTTTCTTTGTTAATTATGTAAAATAGTGAATTGAACAGGATTGTATATAGCCGATTTGTTGTGATGTAGAGAGAGGTCTCGACGCAAATATCCCTGAGTTTGGGATATCGCGTTTCATGATGTTAATAAAGTAATAATAATAAAGTTAAATAAAAACAAAGATAAAATTTGCATATGTTGGTCACTATAAATTTGTATATTTGTTAGGCGAAATTAGAAACATGATAAAACAATAGGGTATTTAAAAACAAATGTAGAAATAAAAGTTGAAGTATAATAAACAATGTTAAAGATTAGTTTTATTTATTAATCAAGATTGTGTGTGAATATGTGAGAAAGATGTAATATCGTTGTTGTTTTCTTGGCCGACTGTTTTACATATGGTGTTATCTTAAAATTGCTTGTTTTGAATATTTTTTAGATTGAGATTATTAGCTAGTATGTAAAAAAATTAACTCTGTTGAAATTTAATTTTGTATTTATATATAAATAAAATTAACTCTGTTGATTATTTTGTATTTAATCGATAACAGCGAAGTTACGCATGTTAATGTTAGGAAATATATTTTGATGTTAAGCAAAACCTGCTCCATCTCGTTTTACATAAATGTTGAAAATTTGGTTGAAATTGATGCATTGTAACGAAGGTTTTTAGTGATGTCCACTTATGAAATTTCCATTTTATTAATATAGATACAATATATATACTCTTATCGATATATTTTACCAGAAAAAAAAATATTTCAAAGCATTTAAAAGGTATTTTCTGCAGATAAGGTGTGATCCGTGTTATAATGGGTCAAAATATTTATTGTAAAATGATTGATTTACTTTCATAAGGACGTTTAATGTTATTATAGTGTTTATTAAATTTATATAAGTTTTTTATATATTTTATTATATAAAATTTACTGAGGATGCTGACAATTGAGTTCACACATAGTCGATGTTTCATGAACCAAGTTCTATTCAACAACGCTTGTGATATATTGTCGTGAGTTAGAGAGAAGAGAATTTGTCAAAGGTTGAAACTCTATGGGCAAATTGTTGGCAATAGCTGGGGCAATGCGAGCTGATTACGAAATTAAAGGTAAGATTCCTTAGAAGAACTGTAAAAAAGTAACTTCGCTCGAGTTTTCGGTAAAAAGTATTCATTTCAGACTGTAATAAAAATATATTGCCAGCTGTGTCAGCGCGACTGTTTGAGAGAAACACTGCTGAAACCGATTTGTTTGTCGAAGAAAGAATACTTTTGAAAATTTTAGGAAAGGAATTCGATATACAAGAAATCAATTTGAGACTAATTAAGTTATAAGAGGCTAAAAATCAAAAGTATAGCAGTTAACCAATAGGTTATAACAATTTGAAAGAAAAGATTCATAGAAAAATCAATATAGATATAAAGCGTAGATCGAGTGAGCTAAAGGGAAAAATGAAGAGAAATAAAGGAGACAGTGAGGGTGGAAAACTATATTTTAAATAACATAAACGATAAATATCTGAAGCATTTTTTAAAAATCAATATGAACAGAAATATGATGGTAATACACACACAAAGCCTTTATTGAGACTCTCTGGTCTCACAGAGATTCTCCATTATATGAGAAGGGGTATTATATAAGTAAAAACAAAAGAAATTTAATAAATATCCAGTTAATTAGACATGTCTTTGATTTTCAAAGCTTTCATGTAAAATTAAAATACATTAATGTGAATGACCTATTATCTGACAGGTTGTATATTAAATAATATATTGAGTGGCGTGCCTGAGCAAATACCGGGAAAAGCAAGTCTCTTTCTAAATCCAGAAACGAACATTCCAACATGTAATGTTCTAGTTCTGCCTTGGTTATGCTTTTACATATGGAAAAATATATATCTTCTAAATTGATTTTTTTTATATAAAAAATTCTGTTGAAGACGAAAATAATTCTTATTTGTGCTAAGAAGCGTTTAACTTGCAGTGGAAGATCAGCGAGTAGATAATTTTCCGTAACAAATAATTTATGCAAATACTTATAGTGGGGGTATAGCTTCGAGTTGTCTATTCTTGCGTGGTCGGATTGTATGGATTGTTCCAGTGAAATCTTAATAATTATTGGTATTTATTTTTGAAAAGTGTTAGGATCTGAGCAATAATTTAGCCATGAGAATCCAGTAAAATTCAGTATTGCAGACAGAGTTTTTGAGAAGCCTATAAATTTTCCCGATACTGAGGATATTTCCCATAATTGTGTTAAGCAAATTAATGGCAGTCTATTTTTTTTCCATATTTAATATTCTGAGCCAAAATTTCAAAATCAGTTCAGTTGCTGTGACTCCTAATGAAAAGCGTCCAGTTTCCATGCGTAGTATATAGCCTGGTATGGTTTTTGGTAGATTTAACGATCGCCGTAGAAATAGTTATAATATTTCTCCCTCAGCGTCTATAACTTGACCGTCGGATACTTTATAGATGACGTTGTTGCCTATGAGTTTATTGTCCCGCAGTTTAGCCTTAATTCCTTTTTCGGTGAGTTCTTTTAGCATTCAGTAGGCGCCGTTGTTCTCTTGTCTTTACACTATAGTCTTTCGATAAATATGATGGTAATAAAAGGTGGAGGTAAAAGTAAAAATATTTTCATTAAAAGTTCGCTTATTATTTTTATATACGTGTGTTAAAGGGGATTGATTATAAGATACAAAAGGAATTTTAAAATCTATAAATTTCGGTTTTGGGTTAGTTTGACCTTGCTAATCTCTCTATACACGAATTTAAGGCATAATTCGTTTGTGATGTAGTTACAAGTAGGTCGGTATTGTGTAACAAGATTGAATTATTTGTCCATGTTACGAAATTGTTTGCTAAATATCCTATGTTGGCCTCGTTAGAAACAGCTAACTTAGACACTTTCTGTGTGTAAGAAGTACAATATTGGGGAGGAGACACAAAACGTACTTTTCTATCAAATAGAGGTAAATTGAGAGTGGAGCGGCAAAGATTGAATGTCCAGTGGGACAATATTGCCACGTGGAAAATTAGGGAAGACCAACTTCGGGATGAGACAACAATTTATTTTAAGCAAGCACAAACTATGAATGATAAACAAAAGTTAAGCAATGAAGAAAGTTTACAGAGTAGCAAAATATAAACATAAAAAAATGATACTCTGTTGATACTAGTGTAAAATAATAAATGCTTTGTTATAACATAGCTCCTTTCCTATGAGAGCTGTGACCCACAGCTTGCAATTATTGTAGATACTGACATGGATCTGAGGTGTTTCTGCCAAGGATTCCATCGAAGTCTTGGAACTTTGTCCCTAGTACCTTTGCGTCCTTTTTCTTGCCGCGTGAAGAGCGGCTTTGTCGTCGTATCGTCGTCTATAGGGACATCGTCATCTTGGAAGGAAGTCTTGGCTTTGACACAACGGCGGAATCCTGGAGCCAGTCTCCGAAAATGTAAATTACAGCACCCATGGCCTCTAGGTCTTCTCGGCGATCTTCAGTTTGTCTTCCCTAATTTACCCAGCATCTCCACCAAAATGCCACGTGGAAAATTAGGGAAGACAAACTTCAGGATGACATAGCAATTTATTTAAGAGGAGAAAAAACTATGAATGATAAACAAAAGATAAGCAGTGAAGGAAATTTACAGAGTAGCAAAATATAAACATAAAAAAATGATACTCTGTTAATATTAGTGTGAAATAATAAATGCTCTGTTACAATATTGTGATGCTGAATATAGTGGGGGTTGAGGGACTAATTAGAATTTTTTTACCTTAAATTAGATAATTATCAAAATGTGGCTTTAGCTTGCAGGTTTGTTAGATTAAATTGGCCCCAATGTTTGATTTATTTTGCGGTCATACTAAAGCATGGTAGAAACTAATAGCTTTCCTACGCTTCATTTATAATTTGCGAACAAGACTCACGAGGAAACATCTTGACCTTTTTAAATAGTTTGTGGTTCTTAAAATTGATAAATTTATTATTAGTGCACGAGTATTTTAGGTGCGATTGGGTTCTAGGCAAGTTTTTATATTCGGGTCTTGGCAGTTCCATAGAGGAATAGGGAGTCATCACAAAGATTATCAGTTTATTTTTTCAAGGAGTAATGACTCTCTAGAAGTTGGAAAATAGCTAAAAAGCGATTCTATTGCATATATGACTTTTAACGGTTATGTTGGTAGAGGACTGATATATGTGTTCATATTTGTGCTTATATCTAATTATCCTTGTTTAATAACTAGGTTGATTCACCGTGTTATGTTCAATATATCGGGCGGTTGTGGACCCATTTGAATATATTCAATGGACATTTAAAAATCGCTCTATGAGTCGAAAAATGGAGTGGATTTATTTAGAATATTATTATTACAAGAATATACACATGTGTATGTTGTCTTTAAATATAAAAAAGAGTGAGGTTAGAATAGCAACAAACCTGTTTTTCATTACAGTAAAAAAGATTTACCGCAAATGTTTCTTTTGATCGATTTTGATTCAAAAGAAATATTTGCGGTGAAATTTGTCAAACGTCGTTTTACAATCATAAGCCGCATTATATTGTATTATAAAGTAAAGAAGATATTAAAAAAGGATTAAAATTTAAAATCGAAATTAATGTAAGATAGTGTTTGAATATCAATAGATTTTCTAGCCTAAATATAGGTATATATTATTAGATTGAAAAACAATAGATTAATTAAAGTAGAATAAAAATGAGAGTTCGAGATGGTTATGGGAATCAAATAAATTTTGTGTAAATTAAATAGATTTTATGAATTCATTGGAATCATTGTTTTTCTCTACGCGTCAATTTTAGAGTTAATATGCCTGAGAACGTGTGAAATCCATGATGCAAGAGTGGTCAGTAATTGTGCAATTGAGACAGCGTTGAGGAAAGCATGTCATTGATGGACATTGAATGGGGGAAGAGGCCTTGTATAAGAAAGTGGGTATAAAATCTATAATTAACTTAATATTTAGGTCAGCAGGTGGGAAATTTGGACAATATGACAAGTTAAGATGTCTTCATTGCTGGCAGCTTCCTGACAGGACGACCAAATCATCTCGCATTAGTCATGAGACTTGGACAAGGTAAAAAGTGTCGTGATTGATATCTAGGAATTCAGGTTGTATTGTTTGTGTGTTGTTAGAGAGATAACGCGTGGAAGAAGTGAACCGAACACGTCAAATAGAAAATGTTTTGCACGTAGATGTTTGGATGTATTGTTCATTTGTTGCGGAGGTATGTAAAGTAAGTTTATAGGTAATTTTTAAGATTGTTTACGTGTACCGCGTCTATGTTAAGGGGTTGGTTTGTTTGATGCTAAAGATTGTTTGTGTGTACTGTTTTTGGAATATAATTGGAAACTTGAAGATAGCGGTTGTCTGGTCGGTATTCATATTTCTGTTTAAAAAAATAGACACTTCGGCCAGTTAGAGTTTTATTTTTCTCAACGTTTCAACAAAAATATTTTATCTTCGTCAGGAGAAATAAATAAAAATAAATAATTTGGCAAGGCATTAAAATTTGTTATTAACGCCTTGCCAAATGCTTTATTTTTATTTATTTTTCCTGATGAAGACAAAAGATTTTAGTTGAAAGGTTGAGAAAAATAAAACTTTAACTAGCCGAAGTGTCTATTTTTTTACATAAATATAATTGGAATGTTACCGAAATCGGTTACTACTTTCAAAATGAAACAAAAAAAAACCTCAAAGCGAGGGGACAAGTTAGGTGAGAGAGAACAGAAATATTTCAACCATGGATTTTGGGGAATGATATAAGTTCTGATTGTCTCCATCTATTACTATACCCGGAGAAAAGTTCTTTGATAAAGACCTAAGTTTTATCCCGATATATAAAAAGAAATATGCGAACCTATTAGTCAAAATAATACTGTCTGAAAACAATTTATTCCTTATTAAAGTACCAATAATGCTATTAATAATAAGCGGAATAGAACAGAATCCAGGTTCATTCTCAAAAAAGCGAACCACTCTAACACTAATGATACCCACCCCAGAACAGGTGGACTTAAAAACGCAACAAAATATAAATAATTTCCTTAATGTCCTCTGATATCGAGGATTTAGGAAATAGAATTGAAAATAGACTATCAGCTCTTGTAGAAAAATGTAAATTTGGGAAGATATAAAGATGTAATCCACGGTGGGTAATAATACGCAGACAATAGCAAATTTGAAAATATCAAGTGTCGAAAGGAATGAGAGAATAGAAAACGAACTTGAAGAAAAAGTAGGAATTTTTTAACAGAATATGAGAGAATAAATTCTAAATATATGGCATTAAAAGATGCACACACACACACAGGTAAAGAAAGATTCTACGCCCCTTCCCCATGTTTAACCAAGGTGAAAATATAATAAAAGAAAATATGCAAATAAACCAAGAAGATATTACTATACCAAAGTGCCACAGATTGGCTAAAAGTGAGAAAGCGCCTAATCTGGTTCGAGTATTCAGAAACGAATCAAAATTTCAAGAAACACATTAAAACTAAAGAGCACTCAAATTTACATAAGCTAATATTATTTCAAAAAAGCACGCGAACAGCAAAAATTTCCGACCCAAAAGATTTTTAAAAAATACTTGAAAAATGAATATGTGGGGGCCTGCTGGATGCCGCACCCCGCCGTCAAGAAAAATAAACAAGCGGCGCTATAAATCACCAGGATGACGACCGCTCCGCCAGGGCGGCACAGCGGTGAAAACCAGAGAGGACCAGATGTGCATTCCAGGGTGTTGTCCTTTTTGTCCTCCCATATAAATGTAGCTAATAAGAAATTCCAAAAAAACACTAACTTTGAGAGACTTTCTGAGCCATCGCTGGACTAATAAATCGACACACCACAAATAAAATATAAACTGAGAGTTCTGAAACTACTGGTAAATAGCACCATATACCAATTAAATGATGTTAAAATTGTAGACACCAAATGGACATCAACTATAGCAATAAGAAAAGAATTGAGTTCATATTAATAAATATTAATAACAAAACATATATAAAAATTCAAGATAAAGACAAAATTAAACAAAATTGTAGAAGAATGCCAATTAAAATGCAAGTATATCAGAATTAAAGTTATAAACTAGAATATAAATGGTTATTTCAAATTTTAATCGGTGTTTCCACTATTAAATTATCTAAAAATTATGAAGTTTTTGCGCTAAATGAAATTGGTCTACCAAAGAGGGTGATTTTTGTGATGAATGGTTATTTTATAATACAAATACCAGCAGCAATTTAGAAACAAAGGGAAGAGATTCAGGGAGAATTCTAGTTGGTATAAAAGATACCTTCATCGCATGATTATGAAAACTCAACCAAAATTCTAGATATCTATAACTGTTAATAAACAGATCGTCGAATCAAACGTTAATATTTACCCTTTGTGAACCTGTCTCCAAACTGTACAAGAAAAAAATTGAAATAAATTATTGGACTATATTGACTGACACTTATGAGTGAAGGTAATGAAGTTCCGGAGACTTCAATATAAGAACGAGAAAGAGAAGGTGTACATAATTCAAGGCAATCATATTCATTACTATAGAGAAACTAGTAGATGTGGGTCTTTAACACCATTTCGTTAACTCTTATTAGAGGTTATTATACAAATATGACGGCGGTGATGCGATGGAACAACTCCTTCATCGAATCAATTAAGGTGCGCTCGGAAGTTTTACATGGGAAACCAATGTCACAACTCATTTATTTAAACTTTTTGTAAATTACTTAATTAAACTCTTCAATAAATTAGATTTGCCTGGAATATACCTCCAAAATTATTAAAATGTTCATCTTTTTATGTCCTGATTGGTGTGTGTGAATCTAAAAATAAGTTTTAAATAAAAACCAATTCATTAACCTTGAATGAAAATGTATCGAAAATTATGGTTTTCAGAAACGGCGATCGATTAGCACAAAATGACAAATGGTCTTAGGGTGAGCAGCAGCTTTCTGTTATTATAAAATACCTATACTTAGGATACCTTCTTAAAACTGAAAACTCACTAAACAAAGTACAAGGCAAAGCCCTGGCAGAAATTGGTACCATATGGGAGGTCTTGACAAAATCCAAGGTGAACTCTTAAAATATGGTAATGAAATTACTTGACTCGACAATCCTCCCTCACATGCTATACGCGACACCCTTTTGAAAACTTGACCAAATAAAAGTAGTTCGCGTCGCGTCTATCTTTGGTCTCTTTTCAATATTATTGTATCTCACATAAAATCGTGCTCTCACTATGTGTCTTAAAATACAAATTTTCTATTGTGTGTTGGATATTTTAGGTGAGTTTCGCAAGTTGTAAGGTATACTCGTGTACTGTATAAGAGTAACAGGCCTTTGTATGGAGCAATAATGTTTAATTTAAGGTTTAATTTTTCCTATCAATGAATTTTACCAGTCTTTTTTGTTCCCTATAAATGTGTTGTTTAATGGGATTTAAGTAGCTTAGTTTCTTATTTAGGGTTACCCCAAGGGTAATGGTATGAACTCTCTGATTTTTACAACCACGACACAGGATTGAATCGTGCATTAAGGGATATTTTTCTTTTAAAATGGCTAAATGGCCAATGGCTCTTGCACGAGTTCAACATGGTATGACGGCATCGAGAACAAGTAACTAAATGGAGCTCTGATATCTTGAAAGTGAAAATGTTGACATTCTTTCCATACATTTAGGCATATGGCGTACTTAAAGTAAAAGGCAATCTCTAGCCAAGCACCATGATATAGAAGGCCTGTGTCATGAGTACAAGTAAAAAATAATTGAAAATATTAGCGTTTATTACATTAACTGCCATAATAATGTTTATTACCCCAGTACCAAAAATATTGGTGGCGATAAAGAATGAGCCACAAAAACCTGTTTAAGACAAAAGGCCAACATGTATACCATCAGTACAGAGACGGTTTGTATCTATAACATCCAAAAGTTATGAAAAAGGTTGAATTATAAAAAAAGTGTTTAAAGGGAGAGGTGACACTTTTTATGCATGAATACCGTGCTTCCACGATTTCCATAACATCTTATGAAATTTTTTTCTATAAAAAATAGACACCTCGGCCAGTTAGAGTTTTTTATTTTCTCAACGTTCCGACAAAAATCTGTTGTCTTTGTCAAAAGAAGTAAATAAAAATAAAAAATTTGGCAAGGCGTTAAAAATTGTTCCTATGAGGAGTTGTGAAATAATTTGAATTACTCAAAAGGTGTTTAAAGGGAGAGGTGACACTTTTAGCACATAAATATCATGCTTCCACAACTTTTTAACATTGTATTCTTGCCTGTAGATTGGCTCGGCAACTTCATCAGCTTAAACACCTTTTTTGATCAATTCCACCAATTTGATAGCTCCCTCCATAGGATGTTATGAAATCAAAGTCGCGCCTGTACTGATGAGAACCAAAGCCCAAAACCATAGTATACAGATTGTCTTTTTGACAAAACTGGTGTTGTTATATATACTCACTCTTCTATCAACACCATTAAGCTTTTCACTGGACTTACAAACCAAATGCATTGTTTTAATGCCTTTATAAAAGAGGTGTACCACTTTTGATACTTATATATACAGTGCGGCAAATAATTTTTAAGACTCGCGCTAGATAAAGGCCAATAGCAGAGCCAGTTATGAAATTGCGCATGCGTATATATATTCGAAGCCTTATCTAGCGCGTGGCTTTGTTTCAGCCATTTTGGTTAACTCTTTAAAAACATACAGGCGATTTTTGAAAAGTAAACATTTTTGTTCGTCGGAATTCTGAGATGGAACAGAGAGCGGTCATTAAATTTAATGCAAAACTTGGTAGAAGTGCATCGGAAACATATATTTTGATGAAGCAAGTTTATGGTACGTTATGTTTGAGTAAATCAAATGTTTTCATTTGGCACAAACGTTTTTCGGATGGAAGAAATACGCTAGAAGATGATAAGCATACTGGACGACCAAGTTCTTCAAAGACACCAGAAAGTATAGAAAAAGTGCGAGAATTTGTTGAAAACAATGATGGCAGAGGTTTTACACATCAACAAAGAAACGATTCGAACCATTCTGCATGAAGATTTAGGTAAAACTAAAGTCTGTACTAAATTTGTTCCAAACACTTTAACGGGCGAGCAGAAATCAGTGTGAATTGCACATTGCAGGGAAATCATTTCTGCCTATGAAAATAATTCAAACTTCCTGAAATCAATTGTTACGGGTGATGAAACATGGTGTTTTCAGTATGACCAAAACAAAAGCGCCAAAGTGCCGAATAGAAGTCAAAAAACTCTCCACAAGCCAAAAAAACGCGAAAAGTGCCATCAAAAATCAAAACAATGCTGATTACCTTTTTCGATAGTAGAGGTATTATCCACAAAGAATTTGTTCCCGCTGGACAAACCATTACTGGAGAGTATTTTTTAAACGTTTTGAAACGTTTGATTGCTAGAAATCGTCGCATTCGTGCAGAATATCGCGATGAAGACAGTTGGTGTTTGCTGCATGATAATGCACCGAGTCACTCATCACTCACTGTTCGTCGCTTTTTGGCCAAAAATAACGTCTGTGTGTTGAATCATCCTCCGTACTCGCCTGATTTAGCACAATGTGACTTTTATTTATTCCCAAAAATAAAATTGAAGTTAAAAGGTTGCTTTTTTTATGATATCTCGACCATCCAGACAGCTGCGACGAGCACTTTGGAGGCAATTCCTCAAAGTGGCCTGCAAGAGGCATTTAATTCCTTATTAAATCGTTGTAACATATGTATTGAATCCGGAGGGGATTATTTTGAATAAAAAAATAGTAGAAATTGAATTAGCTTGTTTCTTTTTTATTTTACAAACCCATTCTTAAAAATTATTTGCCACACTGTATATATTAAAAATCATGAAGGCTAAACACGAGAAACAAAATCATTAAAAGAAAAATCACGGATGTATCTCTCTCTTCATATAGTACTTTAATTTATTAACTAGTAAATTTTTTGATCAAATATGAGAAAGTTAAAATTTTCAATGTTAGAGAAACTTTATGAGAAATGCGGAAAATTTAAATCAGCGAACATAAAGAAGTGCTTTAATGATGTACTCAGTCATATTTTCTATGTTTAGGTTCTAAGTAGTAATTCTTAAGACGATTTTTCTTTTTGAAACCACAGGTTGATCATTTATCAAAACTTCGCATCAAATTATGAATATAAAAGGAATGATTTTTATATAATATGAATTTTCCTTCTTCCGATATTCTTTCTCGAGTTTTTATTTCCTAGATAAATTTATATTTCTCTCAAATTATATATTTATAATTATTTAAATATTTTTTATTAATTTAGGTTTCCTGGGTCACGCCGCTCCAACAATCACTTTTTATAAAATATTTTTACCTTAGGTAGGATGTCTAGGAGCCTAGCCGGGCTATTTAATCGGACTAGCCGAGTGAGCCTTTGGTAAGGGGCTGACTAGAGCGAACCCGATGTTACAGCTCTGTTAGAAGAGTGGTATAGGCCTCCTGGGGAACCCGCCACTATAAACATAGGGTAACGCGCCAACGGCAGTACCTCCTGGGTGGTGTGGAAATTATGCCAAATAAAAAGAGAAAATAAATAAAGTTTTACACATGCACAAAATATAAATGAACTTAAATAAATAAAGCATAAAATGTTTATCACAAGTAATTCAAATTAATATAGCATTATGCATATATACTATAACTTATTTCACTTCAAAGATGATCATTATGGTATCAAACTTCTCTGATTACAGTCCATTTGCCACCACATCTACACTCATGGACAAAACATAAGGAAGTGGATAGTTTCTGATGTCGCCTGTTATCTTTTTTTTTAGGAGACAAAATAATTTTGTTTCACACTAGGTTATCTCGTGTCTTCAATAAAGGAAACTGTGTGTGTATCACAAATCTTTCAGAGTTACTGTCTTAATTCTGTAAGAGACATTCCTAGCAGACGGCCCGCGGCAACCAGGGTGGCAGAAGTCCTGCCTCCCCCAACGGTCGCAGTGGCCCGACCAATCGTTGAGGCACGTTTTACTTGTAATTTTTTAAATAAATATTTTTATCGCCTACAATATGAGTGAGACTTTTTATTTTACCAAGAGACGACGACCAGAGGGAGCTAACAATTTCAATTAACATGCTTTAAGGTACAACTTCCTTAAATTTTGTCCATGATCGTATTTTTGTTGTTCTTTGTTGTTTATAAAAAAATAGAATCCAAATTTTTATCAAGGAGTATTCAAGCATAGAATAGATACACTGGCTTGTGAATCTAGATAAATGCTTTGAGCTGTTGAATTCGCTCAGTGTGAAATAGTTATAAATTATTATAAATAAAGCATTGATGTTTTCAATATTAGAAAGCTGTATCGTGAATCTATACAAAATATTTTATTTCAATATTTCTGGGAGCAGCATGCTCTTCTTTTCCAAGACAAGAGATTCTGAATTGGCTAGTTTGTGTTGAAAATATTTATATACAGTAATAACTGAAATAATAAAATTTTACTACATAGAATTGTTTGCAATGAGAAAAGTGAAGTATTTCTCTCTAAAATACACTAATGAACAAAACTTAAGGCAATGGAAAGTCTTTAACTTCGCCGGTCGACTTTTTTTAAGAGACAGGTAATTTTGTTTACACTTGGTTATCTCGTGTATCTCCAATAAAAGTCCCTTTTTATCTATCAGAGTTATTGTCTTAATCCTGATCTACATGATGAAAGGTACAAATTTCTCAAGGTTTTCTCTCTATGTGTGTATTCAAATAAAATAATGATGTAGTGATAAAAGAGGAAGCTTTATTATTGAAATATAATGCTATCTGAGTATTGTGATGTGTTTGAAAAATGAATGTCTATATATTGCTCATATAACCAGCTGTGTGCTCTCAAACTCACATGTTCATTCAGATACAATCTATCTTTCAATAGCCTCAAAAGCAGAATAGCAATGGCACTTTTAAATTTTAAATATTTATTTGCTACTATCTCTCCATAAAATAATGTATTATCTGAGCAAACTTATTTAGCAATATAATAGTGAACATTAAAACCAACCAATAGTAAGTATTTGATCAAGATATCTATGCCAAAGAGACAAGGCAAGTTCCGCTTGTCAAGAAGAAAGAAGCATTCAGTGCCAACATGTCAGGATAAATAAAGGACTGGAAGGCGCCGAGTGGAAGCAAACAGGCAGTGAGGCTCTGAAGATGTAGGCGAAGGATCCCCTAATCATGGACTATGTCTCTGCCACAAATATAATGAATTTGATTTTAGAGAATTAAAGTGTCTAGGTGAAGCCAATGAAGCAGTTCTCGAAAATAGTGATACAGGTGCCCATATATATATATATATATTTTTGATGTAATGAAATATTGAACGCTCTATGTGTAGCATTTTGGCGAAAAGGTGTCAATCAAGGACGTCTCACAAAATTTGTCAGCGTTACCGTAATTTGACTGAAGAGGAGCGCAGCGTCTTTCTTCCTATTGCCTTCAAAACTTCGCCAGCTTAAGTGCGGACTCTACAACAATAATAACCACAGACTTCACATCATAACCTATCCATTAAAACTGTGTCCGGAAAACATGTCAAATACATTCAAAAGACCTTCAATTCTCACAGGCTAGCTTCAGAGCGGCCTGATATTCGAGACTGAGGGAACTGAAGATGACCCAATGAGCAAAGAAGCCAACATAGAATATTCCTTGGAAGGAACCACCCCAATCGTCAGAGCATGAATGGCGAGAATAAATTTATGCTGTATAGTAACGATCTCAAAAGAATGAACCAGAAAATCAATTTATCTCTGATATAAAGTAGTCTTAGCCCTACCATTTATATAACAACGGCCACTGCAACCTCGAAATACCCTCAAGGTGAGAATCGAGCCTGAGGCGACATTTTTGCAGGTAGCGAGATTGGCGTTATTTTGGAAATATATCCCACACTCACAGATTTGCTACTGAATGGTGACGCTATGACTACAGGCCGCTCTTTACGCAGAAAAAGAATGGAAACCACTATGGATAACTTTCAAAACGCTGATAGAAATCTTCATTGAAATATGCGTCGAACTGCTGGACATCGCGGCCCAGGAGCGGCTCGAATGCCAGAACGGGATGCAGATCTCGATACTCTGCGGCGTAAATGGTGCTCTTGGCTGGTCTGCAGCCGGAAGTATCTGAATCCGCCTGCTTTTGACGTTTTATTCTCTCCAGGAAGGAGAAAACTGCTGAGCTGATGGAAGACTGGTTCTAACGTCCTTGAGCTGGACCACTGGGTTCTGACCGCGCCAGCCTGAGGTCCTTGCGTCTTCGAGAAGAAACTAGGTTACTGGCGCTGCCAGACCTTCTGGCTCCCTACCGTGGCTACAGGTGACCATCGGATAATTGTTCTCAGATTATACCTCTGCTATAGCCCGTTCAACATGTGCTGCGCTCCTGGACGCGCGTCGCCAGAGGACCTTCAGCTATCTCTTAAAAACGAATGTTCCTGCTATCATACGAAGCACGAGGCGGAGACCATCATTTTACAGGACTCAACAACACCTATTACCGCCTTACTATTTCATATGATCTATATTAATAGATCATGATAGTTATTTTTGTTGTGAATATGATTCTAAATACTTGTATCATTTAATTATGGATAATTTTCGTTTTTGTCGTTATTGCTAACGTTATAATTTTTATATTTTCTAAATTTTTACAATTATTTTTCAGTTCTCTTTCAATCAAAGTTGACTATTAATGTGATTAAATATCTCTCTATTAATATTCATTTTAAATAAATAAAAAAATCTGAGATTATGTTGAATAAATGGAGGGGAATGCATCAAACATAATGCAAAAAATACACGCCTGATGGAATTCAACTCAGATTTCTTCCTGTTTTTTTTTTTTGGGCATTCTACTTTATGCAACATGGTTATATGCAAATTACATAATTTTTATATAGCCTCAAATAACCTGTGAAACATGAAGATCAGGTTAATATGATGGAGTTTTTAAAATTTTTCAAGTTGGGGAAATATTTCTTAAGAATGGACTTTTTATAAAAAGGAGTGATTTAGGCGTAACCAATTTCATGCATATAATCATAGGAAATATATATATATGGATAATTCTATTATATGTACAATATATATATACTCTTATCAATATATTTTACCATTAAAATTACAATTTCAAAGCATTTAAAAGGTATTTTCTGCAGATAAGGTGTGACGCATGTAATAATGTCTCAAAATATTTATTGTAAAATGAATAATTCAATTTCATATGGACGTTCGATGTTATTATAGTGTTTATTAACCTCTTGTATACCAGCATATCCACAACACAGGTCATTCATCCAATATTAGTGAACCCTCAACCCATTATCAGGATATAAAGGGCAAGCACCAGTGCATAGTATAATTCCGGACCCTCCTACCTAAACAATAATCTCCGGCTTCCCAATTTGTTATTTACTGTAATCACATAACTTCAATAGAGAATTAGCATTAACCAATAATTCATTTTTTAAAACTTTACTATGTAAATCAATTTTTTTTTGCATATTTGTCTTATATTTCCTGCTTCATTGTTCTGCTCTGATAAAATATTTCGACACTTTGCTCATAAGTTAAAAAAAAAACTTTTCTACCAAATCTACCAAATTCAAATTGTCCCCTTCAAAGTAGTCCTCGTTTGCCGCGTTGCACTTCAGCCACCTTTTTTCCAGTCGGCAAAACACCTCTGGTAGTCTGTTTTCGGGATCGCCTTCATGACCTTTTTCGATTCCACTTGAACTCTTCTATGCTCTGAAATTTCCGACCCTTTAACTTTTTTTTTTTTAGCTTTCCAAAAATGAAGAAGTCGCAGGGAGCCAAATCGGGACTGTAGGGGGTTGGGGGAACACAGAGGTTGAGTGGTTCTGCAAAAACTTCAAGATTTTGAGGGCTGTGTGCTCCAGCGCGTTATCGTAGTGGAGGATCCACGACTTGCTCCTCCACAGCTCCGGCCGTTTCTGCCTGATCGCTACCATCAATCGCCTCAAAACTCCCAGGTAGGAGTCAGCAGTTATTGTAGAGCCTTGTTGTTGAAATTCATGATGAACGATGCCCTGGTAGTCGAAGAACACCGTCAACATGACCTTGACTTTGCTGGGAGCCTTCCTCGCTTTCTTTGGTCTCGGCTCATTTTTGAAGAGCAGATGCCTGTTAGGTAGTTTCCGAATCAAAGCCGTAAATCCATGTTTCGTCTCCAGTAATGACCCTCTTCAGCAATTCGGGGTCGTCGGTTGTCGCTTCTATATTGAGACTGGCCGTTTCTTTCCTGGCGTTCTTTTGATCAAAAGTCAAATCTTTGGGAACGAGAACGGTGTTGAGACTTCTCACTCCTAAAATTTCCTTCATTATCGATTGAGTCGACCCGAATGATATCCGTGCTTCTTCGGCGACCTCCCTGACAGTTATTCGTCGGTCTTCACGCACCAGTTTCAACACCTTGTCCACTTTTTCAGGCGTGGTTGATGTGGACGGTCTCCCGGAACGCTCGTTGTCGGCGGTCTCTTCCCGACTCTCCTTAAAGCGCTTGTACCACTCGAAAACTCGTCTTCGGCTCATGACGGCATCCCCGTAGGCTGTTTGCAACATCCAAAAAATTTCGGCACCCTTGAATCCGTTTTTACACAGAACTTGATGCAAATTCGTTGATCCTCCATTTCGGTGACTAACGAAATCGGAGCACGGACAAAATGGCTTCACTTCGAACAGCCGCTGCTCGAGCTGTTGTGGCGCGTGAATTTTGAAAATGGCAGGTCTCCAAGCCAAGGGCGAAGCTTGCGTTTGCCACAAACCGGGAGAAAATATATTGAGTTTTCAGGATTTTATGAGCAAAGTGTAGAAACCTTTTGATCAGAGTAGTATGTATATATATGGATTAGATTAGAAAAACTTCAGTAGCCTAGTTATACCTGTCGAAGGGCTGTTGAGCTCGAAAGCTTGTATTACCGATATACATATAAAAGAAACTTTTCCCTCAGCGAGAGAATTGTATTTTATTAAAAATTATACATAAGTGATTATATTAACAACAAATTTACATAAGTTGTTTATATATTTTATTATATAAAATTTACTGACGATGCCTGACGAGTGAGTTCTCACATAACCGATGTTTTATGAACCAAGTTCTACTCAACAACGCAGGTGATATCGTGAGTTAGAGAGGAGAGAATTTGTCGAAGGTTGCAACTCTATGGGCCGAATTGTTGGCAATAGCTGGGGCAATGCGAGCTGATTATGAAATAAAAGGTAAGATTCCTTAGAATAACTGTAAAAAAAGTAACTTCGCTCGCTTTTGCAATAAAAAATATTCATTTCAGACTGTAATAAAAATATATTGCCAGCTATGGTCAGTGCGACTGTTAGAAATAAATACTGCTGAACCCGATTTGCTTGGCGAAGAAAGAATAGTTTTGAAATTTTGAGGAAAATTTTAGGGAAGAAATTCGATTGACAAAAAAAAAATTCCATTTGAGATTAAGTTGTAAGGGGCTAAAAATTAAAAATATAGCAGTTAACCAATAAATTAGAACCATTTGAAGAGAAAAAAGATTCATAGAGAAAATAATATAGATAGTAAGAGTAGATCGAGTGAGCTAAAGGGAAAAACGAAGAGATATAATGGAAACCGTGAGGGTGGAAAACTAGTTTTCAAATAACATACACGATAAATATCTCTCTTTCTCTCTAAAGCATTCTTTTTAATCAATATTAACAGAAATATAATGGTGATAAAAGGTGGAGATAAAAGTAAAAATAGTTTCATTAAAAGTTCGATTGATTTGTTGATGTGCATGAGTTGAGTGTAAGATACATGAGGAATTTTTATAATTATAAATTCCGGTTATGGGTTAGTTTGACATTGCTATCTCTCTCTACAAGAATTTAAGGCATAATTCTATTGTCATGTAGTTACAAGTAGGTCGGGATTGTGCAACGAGATTGATTTATTTGTCCATGTTACGAAATTGTTTGCTAAAGATCCAATTATATTGTCAAGGTAGAGAAGACAAGTATTCCAAAATCTTAATTAAAATAATTTATTAATTAATTAAACTTATATATTGCAAAATGTGTCCAAAGATCTTTCAAGTGGTAATTTACAAGCATGGTAAGGGGTGATGACTATGCAAATATTTACGCGATGATAAGCAACAGATTATTCAAAAATAATTAATCTGTGACAATATTATGATGCATTAGCGCGCCATCTGTTATGAAAATTGGATACTATTATAGACGCGTATAATTATTTTTAAAATTAAACAATATCTACTGCCCTTACTGGAATGGAAATTACTACCCTCCCATTAATTTTTACATTGCATTAAGGGTAGTAGAAATTGTTTTATTTTTAAAATATTCAAACGCGTCTATATTAGTTTCAAATTTTCATAAAGATCTAATGTTGGGCTTGTCAGAATCTCTGCTAACTTTGTCATTTCCTTTGGGTAAGAAGTAAAATATTGGAGAATAGACATCAAAAGTAGTTCTATCAGCTAGAGGTGAAATGATATTCGAGAGGCGAAGGTTGTTTGTCAAATGGAGACCCTGCTGAATATAGTGGGAGCTGGGAGAATATAATGAGAATATTGTCACTTTATTTGGCGTTATTTTGTTTTGTGGCTTCAACTTGGCAGTTTGTTTGATTAAATTGGTCTCATGTTTGATTTCTTTTGTGGTTTTACTAAGGCATGGTAGAAACTGATAGCTCTCCTACGCTTCATTCATAATTTGCGAACAAGACTCACGAGAATACATTTTAACCCTTTTTGATTAGTTTGTGGTTCTTACAATCGATAAAAACGATTATTAAAGCACGAGTTTTGTAGGTGCAATTTGGATTCTAGGAAAAAGGAGTTATTGCAAGTTTTTATATTCAGGTCTTGCCAGTTCCATAGAGGAATAGGGAGTCGTCATAAAAAATTATCAGTTTATTTTTAAAGGAGTAATGACTTTCTAGAGGTTTGAAAATAGCTAAAAAGCTATTATTTTGCAATATATGACGTTTATATTATGATGCATTAGCGCGCCATCTGTTATGAAAATTCGACACTATTATAGACGTGTATGATTCTTTTAAAAATTAAACAAACGGTATCAGTATAAAAGTAAAATCGAAAAATGCAATATAACAGCGGTATGGTAGATTAAACTGGAAAAACCGCTGGGAGGGTTCACCACTGATGAGTCAGGCCCTCCCATTAATTTTTCCTTTGCAGTAAGGGCAGTAGAAATTGTTTAATTTTTAAAATAATCATACGCGTCTATAATAGTTTCGAATTTTCATATATGACGTTTGATGGTAATGTCGGCAGTGGATTAATATATTTGCGCATATTCGTGCTTATATTTAATTATCCATGTTTTATAACTAGATTGATTCACTGTATTATGTTCAATATAGCTTGCGGCTGTGGACCCGTTTGAATAACTTGTGGATTTATTTAGAATATTGTTATTGAAAGGATATATGTTGTCTATATATAAAAGAGTGAGGTTAAAATAGCAGCAAACCTGTTATTTATAACAGTAAATAAGATTTACCGCAAGTGTTTATTTTGATCGATTTTGATTCAAAAGAAATATTTGCGATAAAATTTGTCAAACGTCGTTTAACAATAATAGGCCGCATTATATAAGTTTTACATGGGGAATCGATGTCACATCTTACTTATTTGTGCTTTTTATAAATGACTTAATTAGACTTTTCAATAAATCAGATTTACCTGGAATATTCCTCCAAAATTATGGAAATGTTCATCTTATGGATGTCCTGGTTGGTGTGTGTGAATCTAAAAATAACCTTCAAATAAAAATCAATATGCTAAAAAGATATTTTGAAGCAAATTTATTAAACTTGAATGACAGTGTGTCGAAAATTATGTTTTTTCAGAAACGGCGATCGATTAGCACAAAATGACAAATGGTTTTAGGGTGAGCAGCAGCTGTCTGTTACTACGAAATATCAATACTTAGGATACCCGCTTACAGCTGCAAACGCACTGGGGGGCAAAGCCCTGATAACAGTTGATGCTGTATGAGAGGTCTTGAAAAAATCCAAGATAAACTCTTTAAATGTGGTAATGAAATTACTTGACTCGACAATCTTGCCTCACATGCTATACGCCACACCCTTTTCAAAACTTGACCAAATAAAAGTAGTTCACGTCGCGTCTACCTTTGGTCTCTCTCTCTCTCTCTTCTTTTAACAATGTTAATGTATCTCACAAAAATGGTGTTCTCCCTATGTGTCTTAAAATAACGAGTTTCTATTGGGTGGATATTTGTTTAAATGAGTTTCGTAAGTTGTAAGAGTTATTTGGAATCTGTAAGTTGATACAGGCCTTAGTATGGAGATATAATGTTTAATTACAGGTTTAATTTTAAGTGATTTTTCTTATCAATGTGTGAATTTATCCCGTCTTCTTTTGTTCCCTATAAATGTGTTTCTCAGTGTGATTTAAGCAGCTTAGTTTCTTATCTAGAACTACCCCAAGGATATGAACAATCTGATTTTTACAACCACGACCAGGGATCGAATCGCGCATTGGAGGATTTTTTTCCTTTTTAAATGGCTCAAAGACCAATGGCTCTTGCACGAGTTCGAAATGTTATGGCGCATCGAGTACAAGTAACTAAATTAAGCTCTGGTATCTTGAAAGTACAAATTTTGAAATTCTTTCCATACATTTAGGCATATGGCGTACTTAAAGTAAATGGCAATCTCTAGCTACCCACCATGATATAGAAGGCCTGCGCAATATGTACTTGAGACACAAGTAAAAAAAATGACTGAAAATATTAGCGTTTATTACATTAACTGCCATAATTATGTTATTACCCCAGTACCAAACGTATTAGTGGCCATAAAGAATGAGCCACAAAAACCAGTTTCAGACAAAGGCCAACATGTTTACCATCAGTACAGAAGCGGTTTGTGTCTATAACATCCAAGAGGTGTTATAAAAAAGGTTGAATTATCAAAAAATGTGTTTAAGGGGAGAGGTCACACATTTGGTACATGAATACCGGGCTTCCACGAATTTTTCAAATTGTATTCTAGCCTTAAAATCGGCTCGGCCACTTCACTAGCTTAAACACCTTTTTTTGGACAATTCAATCAATTTGATAACTCCTTCCATAGGATGTTATGAAATTAAAGTCGCGTCTGTATTGATCAGAGCCAAAGCCCAAAACCATAGTATACAGATTGTCTTTTTGACAAAACTGGTCTTGTTATATATATACTCACTCTTCTATTACCACCATTAAGCTTTTCACTGATTTATAAACCAAATATAGGTGCCTTTACCACTTTTGATACATTGGTATATTAAAAATCATGAAGGCTAAACACGAGAAACAAAATCATTAAAAGAAAATGCACGCGTGTATCTCTCTCTTCATATAGCATTTTAACTTATTATTATATATTATTAAATTTTAAATTATATATAACAATATGTATATATATATATCATAAAACTATTTTAGAGGCGTAATATTCTTTTTAAAATAAAACAATTTCTACTGTCCATACTGCGATGGAAAAATTAAAGGGAGGGCCTGGCTCATCAGTGGTGAACCCTCCCAGCGGTTTCGCCAGCTTAATCTACCATACCGCTGGTATATTGCATTTTTGGAACTTCCTTTTATAGGTGACTGTTGTAAGACTCTTGGAATGGGTATTTTAGAAGAACTATGGACATAAGCTTTTTGGACAGCAGAATTAAATATAATTATAAATATATAATATGCTTCGAGCAATCGCTCTTCCGCAAATATCAAATTGTGTCTTTTATTAGAACAATAATGTTACGGTGTACTAGAGCGCCATCTGTTATCAAATTATAAAACTATTTTAGAGGCGTAATATTCTTTTTAAAATAAAACAATTTCTACTGTCCTTACTGCGATGGAAAAATTAAAGGGAGGGCCTGGCTCATCAGTGGTGAACCCTCCCAGCGGTTTCGCCAGTTTAATTTTTCCATCGCAGTAAGGACAGTAGAAATTGTTTTATTTTAAAAAGAATATTACGCCTCTAAAATAGTTTTATAATTTGATAACAGATGGCGCTCGAGTACATCGTAACATTATTGTTCTAATAAAAGACACAATTTGATATTTGCGGAAGAGCGATTGCTCGAAGCATATTATATATTTATAATTATATTTAATTCTGCTGTCCAAAAAGCTTATGTCCATAGTTCTTCTAAAATACCCATTCCAAGAGTCTTACAACAGTCACCTATAAAAGGAAGTTCCAAAAATGCAATATAGAGCCTTAAAATGCTTACCTGTTAGCATGTAGAAGGCGGAATAAATTGTTACCAAAAATGCAATATAACAGCGGTATGGTAGATTAAACTGGCGAAACCGCTGGGAGGGTTCACCACTGATGAGCCAGGCCCTCCCTTTAATTTTTCCATCGCAGTAAGGACAGTAGAAATTGTTTTATTTTAAAAAGAATATTACGCCTCTAAAATAGTTTTATAATTTGATAACAGATGGCGCTCTAGTACATCGTAATATATATATATATTGAATATTTCTATGTACGGATTTTTTTAAATTGTATTCTCAAAATGGATATTCATTGACTAGTAAATTCCCATCCATGGACACTTTTATTTTTCAGTTTATCATTTGCTCTTTACAATTAACCCTTTCATACTTCGTCTTTAAGGTTAGAAGTAATCGTTATTTCTCCTTTAAATAAATTTCGATTTTTCGTTCAAAAGAAGCAAATGCGGGATAATTTTCAAATGTGGTTCTAGTAAATTTGTTGATCAAATGAGAAAGTTCATTTTTCAATGTTAGAGAAACTTTATGAGATGTGCGGGAAAATGTTAAGAATCGGCGAACATAAAGAAGTGCTTTAATGATGTACTCAGTCATTGTTAAATATCCATTATAGTGAGCGAGCGGCTCGAAAACACGACCCCATCGGCAACACGTGGTGGCGGCGGGCGAGGTGTGCGCCTGCGCGGGATCGAGTATAGAACAGTTGCTGGCAGACAAAGAAAAATGGCGGTCGCCAATGTTTACGTGTTTTTTTTCTGTTTCTTTTTCTTTTGTTCTTTAATTTACATATAGTTATATGTGTAAATAAATAATATTATCTTTAATATGTTTAAAATTTAATTATAATTAAAAGCAATAAATAAAGGCCTTTTAGTAAATTCTATTTATTTTTGTTATTAATTAACAAAAGTGGCGAGCCTGCCAGGATGGAACGTGACAAGAAGTTGCGCTCAGTAACCAGAACGCGATTTACTAAGGTAGTAAATGTTTTGGATTCCGAAATAAGTAAAACTAATGCTGATCTAGGTGTGATCAGGGACAAATTTAGCAAATTAAAAGACATCGATTTCAAATTAAAGGATCTTGACCAGAAGATGTTGGATCATATGATGTTGGCTGATGCAGAAGAAGACACTTTAAATTGTGAAATTGAGGAAGCAGAACATTATTCGGATACCTTCATCACCCTGGAAAGAAAGGTAAGAGAATTAATTGATTCTGATAACAAAAGTGATGTTAAATCCCTGGGAAGCTCAAATGGGTCATTAATGGCCCAAAGTTATAAACTTCCTAAGATCGAAATAAGAAAATTTGATGGAGAAATAATTAATTGGCTTCCATTTTGGGCACAATTTGAAAAGATTCATGAGGATACTCAGCTGCATGATGCAGACAAGTTTCATTATCTGGTGCAGTCTATGCAATCAAACACTAGAGCCAGAGAGCTCATAGAAAGCTATCCCCAAACAGCAGACAACTATGCCAAAGCGGTCCAAGCCTTGAAACAAAGGTATGGACAGAAAGATTTGCTTGTGGAAATATATGTAAGGGAACTGCTTAAATTAATGATGGCAAATGTCAAGACTCCACCAGATGAAAGGCGGTCAGTGGCTAAACTATACGACAAACTTGAAACACAACTAAGAGATCTCTGGAATCTTTGGGTGTTGACACCAAGGAAAACACAGCATGGCTTTTCCCTATGATAGAGTCTTGTTTGCCAGAAGATGTGTTGGTTGCTTGGCAGAGATCACCGCTGAATAATTGTGATGCATAAAAAAACTCTAATTTTAACTCCAGCTCTCGCCTTAACAATCTTTTGGACTTTCTTAGAAGAGAAGTGGAAGGGGAAGAAAGAAGACTTCTAGCCAGGAGAGGATTTGAAGGGTCTTCCCCAAAAGAGAAACTTAGAAATAAGTTTAAGCAGAATTCAAATATACCTACCGCTGCAGGTTTATTTTCTGCCAAGGAGATGGGATGTTTGTTCTGTGAAAATAATCACCAAAGTAAAGACTGCATCACTGCTCAATCTATGCCATTCAAGGATAAAAGAGCAAAGATCTATGAAAAGAGGTGTTGTCTGAAATGCCTTAAACCTGGACATCTTGCAAAGGCTTGCAAGAGGACAGTTCAATGTAATATTTGTGCCAAAGGACACTACGTTCTTCTTTGTCCTGACTTGCCCTGCAACCGAAAGGAAAAGACGCATGTCTCTGAAGTAGTGCAGAGTGATTTAGCCAATCAGCAGTGTACAAGAGATGTAACATTAATGACCTTGATGGTCAATATTATGGGAAATAATGGCTATAGAAGAGTGCGAGCACTCTTGGACCCTGATACTCAGAAGTCCTATATTTTGGAATCCACTGCACTAGAAGTAAAATTGAAGCCCATTGGCAATGTAAATATTGCTCATTCATTGTTTGGTGGTACACAAACAGAAACAAAATGCCATAAGGTGTATACGGTCGCATTATGCAGCAACCTATCAGAATTGGACACTCTGAGAGAATTTGAATTCTTGGGTCAAGACATTATTTGTGGAGAGATTCCAAGGACGCCTAAAGGAGCATGGTTGAATGAACTAAAAGGATCTAGAATTTGGCTGTCTGATCTTGGGAGAGATAGCCCCAAGATAGAACTTTTGATCGGCAGTGATATTTATGGAAGCCTTTTGTCGGGACGTGTGAAGCAGCTGGAAAATGGATTAACAGCTATAGAAACACATCTTGGATGGACAATTTGTGGCCCTTCACCGAAGAAAGATGAGCAGACTGATTACTCATCACTGGTGGTCATCAGCATGCACAGTAGAAATATGTCAGTTGATTATTTGTGGGATTTAGAAACGATTGGCATAAAAGATCCCAGGGAAAATCTTACCAAGCTAGAAGAAGATAAAATAGTACACCAGCACTTCTTAAATACTGTTCATCAGCTGGAAGATGGACGCTTTTGTGTAGGATTACCTTGGCTGGGGAACCAAGAAGGAATTCCATCCAATCGTCATATTGCAGAGAGAAGACTTTTCAACACAACCCGTAAATTGAGAGCTAAATGTATCTTCAGCGAATATGATAAGGTGTTCCAAGAATGGCTAGCTGAAGGTGTTATTGAAAAGGTGTCTCCAGAAGATTTGAACGGGAATTGTCATTATCTCCCTCATCACCCAGTGTTTAAAGCCAATAGCAACACCACCAAGATAAGACCTGTGTTTGACGCATCATGTAAGGACAAGGGGAATCTTTCATTGAACGATTGCTTGGCAAGTGGCCCAAATGTTATTGAACAGATCCCAGCTATCCTACTGAAGTTTAGAGAAAAGGCTATTGGAGTTATTGCTGACATTAGAAAAGCCTTTTTGCAAATTGAAGTGAAAGAAGAAGATAGAGACTATCTTAGATTCTTAAGGTGGAAAAATAATCATCAGATTCAGGTTTTCCGTCACAAGCGAGTTGTCTTTGGTGTGACCTGTAGCCCCTATTTGCTTGGAGCAGTCATCCTACATCATCTTAAGGGAGTCTCATCTGAATTTGGAGCTCTTCCTCAGAAGTTGATGGAATGTTTGTATATTGATAATTGTGTCACTTCAGTGGATACCGAGGCAGAATTAGTTGATCTGGTGGAGAAATCTACTGAGATATTTGCAAAAGCCAAGATGGATCTCAGAATGTGGCAATTCAGACCTATACACCGAGTCAAGGAAGTCTATTCTAGATTACCTCCTAGTGTTGATATAGAAAGGAGTGAAGAGGCTTCAGTTCTGGGCATGAAATGGGATCTTTTAGAAGATACTCTAATGTGACCCCCAAGTTCGGAGTTATATTAAACTCACTTTCCAAGAGAGACCTCTTGTCTCATACCCAACAGATCTTTGACCCAATTGGATTCTTAGCTCCTGTCTTATTACCTGCTAAACTACTTATTCAACAAGCCTGGACAGTCAAAACTGATTGGGATGAACCTTTACCATCAACCATTCAAGAAAATTTTATGAAGTGTACAGTGAGTTGGACACTCTTGCCGACATAAAAATTCCACGTAGAGTGGGCCATGGGGTTAGAGCCCATTGGTCCATTCACATATTTTGTGATGCCAGCCAAAGTGCATATGCAGCAGCAGCTTTTCTACGTTGTCCTGAGAACAAAGGAGTGTCAGTACAACTTTTGATGGCCAAATCCCGGCTAGGCCCACTTAAGAAAACTACTATCCCTAGGATGGAACTTCTTGCTTGTATGTTGGAAGTTAGACTCAGCAGGTACATAATGGAGTCTTTGAATTTGGCTGCGGAACCGGTGTATTACTGGACAGACTCTACTACAGCACTTTCATGGATCAAGACGAACAGGCAGTGGGGCACCTTTGTAAACAACAGAGTCAAAGAGATATGTAACACTTCAGGTCCGAACAAATGGTTTTATGTACCAGGGAGCCTCAACCCTGCAGACCTTCCTTCAAGAGGTTGTAGTATACTACAGCTTAAACGCACCAGATGGTGGGAGGGACCTGAATGGCTAGAGCAGCCTCAAGATCACTGGCCAAAGCAATTATTCCACTCAGACAGAACTTTGGTCAATTTAGAAATAGATAGGCAAGTATTGGTGACTACTCATGCCAGAACTGAAGTAATGCCATGGTTTGAAAGATTTTCAAATTTTACAAAGATTGTCAGAATAAATGCGTGGATCCGGAGGTTCATACGAAATACACAAAAATTGTCCCCATCAGGTATACATAGTCTACAGCTTTCAGAATTAGAAGATGCTGAAAAGGGAATTTGGAAAACTGTGCAACAGCAAGTTTTTTCTAGCCGAGGAGATTCGATCAACGGGTTGATGATAATCAGAGATGATTTTGGATTGATCCGTATAAAATCCAAGCTTATTGAAAGGGATGACGAATATTCATTTCGTTACCCAATTTTGCTTCCAACAAAACATCATGTTGTCACATGCCTGATAAGAGAATTTCATCTGAGACATTGTCATGCAGGAGTTCAGATCCTTTCTGCCAAACTCAGAGAAAATTATTGGATCTTAAATTCCCGGCGCAGCATACGAAGTGTCGTCTCTCAGTGTGCCAAGTGTAGAAGATTTTCATCAAAAACTGTGAAAACTACTCCGATTCACTTACCCCTTGATAGAGTGAGAGATGCCACAGCCTTTGAAATTCTGGGGGTAGACCTTGCTGGTCCACTTTACCTCAAGAACAAGACCAAGGCATGGATTGTTCTATTTACCTGTGCCGTCTTCAGAGCTATACACCTGGAACTTGTAACCTCATTAAGTACTGAAGCTTTCATACAAGCTCTGAGAAGTTTATAGCCCGGAGAGGGCGACCAACAGTCATTTATTCTGATAATGGTACTAATTTTGTGGGCGCTAACAATGCTCTCAAGGCTTTAAACTGGAAGAAGATAGTGTTAGACCAAAATCTTCACAAGATAAGTTGGAAGTTTATACCTCCTACTGCTGCATGGTGGGGAGGTTGGTGGGAGCGTCTTATTCGTTCCATCAAGGATCTCCTTGTTCGAATTTTGGGCCATTCTTCAGTGTACTATGAAGAGATGTCTACTATCCTATGTGATGTAAAAGCTACAATCAACAGTCGTCCGCTGACATACATTCATGAGGACTTTGACAGTTTGATTCCTTTATCACCCTCCATGTTTCTACATGATTCAAAATACGTGGGAGTTCCAGATCTTGATAAGTTGGATTCAAAGAAATTTCAAGATAGATATCGGCATTGTCAAAGGCTGCGAGAAGCTCTCAGAAGTTGCTTTCGGAGTGAATATCTGGGCCAGCTTGTCCAGAAGGCCAATGAGAGGACTCCGAAACTGAGTGTGGGTGATATGGTTATAGTGATAGTGGAAGACAAGAGGAGACTCCACTGGCCTATGGCAAGAATAGTGAAACTGTTTCCAGGAAGAGATGGACATTCTCGGGTTGCTAAAGTTCGCACAAAACTGGGAACCCTTATACGCCCTGTGCAAAAGCTCTACCCCCTGGAAGTTACAAGTGGGGATCCAATTCTTCGATCCAATGGAGATACTACAATTGAAGAAGAGCATAGTGAGGCTAAGCGAACTCGATGTGGACGCATGGTCAAGCCACCACAGAGAGTTAATTTATAATGTTTAACTCCTTTTATGTACCACATATATATCACTTATCTTAATTGTATGATTTTCTTCCCCAAATCATAGGTGGGAGTATGTTAAATATCCATTATAGTGAGCGAGCGGCTCGAAAACACGACCCCATCGGCAACACGTGGTGGCGGCGGGCGAGGTGTGCGCCTGCGCGGGATCGAGTATAGAACAGTTGCTGGCAGACAAAGAAAAATGGCGGTCGCCAATGTTTACGTTTTTTTTTTTTTGGGTTTCTTTTTCTTTTGTTCTTTAATTTACATATAGTTATATGTGTAAATAAATAATATTATCTTTAATATGTTTAAAATTTAATTATAATTAAAAGCAATAAATAAAGGCCTTTTAGTAAATTCTATTTATTTTTGTTATTAATTAACAGTCATATTCTCTATGTTTAGGATCTAAGTAGTAATTCTTAAGACGATTTTTCTTTTTGAAACCACAGTTCGATCATTTATCAAAACTTCGCATCAAATTATGAATATATTAGGAATGATTTTTTTATATAATATGAATTTTCCTTCTTCCAATATTCTTTCTCAAGTTTCTGGTTCCTAGATGAATATATATTTCTCACGAATTATATATTAAAAATTAATCAAATATTTATTATTAATTTAGGTTTCCTAGCTCACGCCGCTACAACAATCACTTTTTATAAAATATTTTTACCTTAGGTAGGATGTCTAGGAGCCTAGCCGGGCTGTTTAATCGGACTAGCCGAGTGAGCCTTTGGTAAGGGGCTGACTAGAGCGAACCCGATGTTACAGCTCTGTTAGAAGAGTGGTATAGGCCTCCTGGGGAACCCGCCACTATAAACATAGGGTAACGCGCCAACGGCAGTACCTCCTGGGTGGTGTGGAAATTATGCCAAATAAAAGAGAAAACAAATAAAGTTATACACATACACACAAATGAATAAACTTGAAAAATAAAGAATAAAATGTTTATCGCTAGCAATTCACATTAATATAGCATTATTTATATATACAATAATTTATTTCACTCCAAAGATGACCATTATGGTATCAAACTTCTCTGATTCCAGTTCATTTACCATCACATCTACACTCGTGAACAAAACTTAAGAAAGTGGAATGTCTTTCTTGGATATGCGTTGCACAATCACAATACTGTTAATAAATGGTGACGCTATGAATGGAAACCACTGTGGACAACTTTCAAAAAGCTGAAAGAAATATCCATTGAAATATGTGTCGAACTGCTGGATAATCGCGGCCCAGGTGCGGCTCGCATGCCAGAACGGGATGCAGATCTCGCTACGCTGCGGCGTAAATACTGTTCTTGGCTGGTCCGCAGCTGGAAGTGGCTGAATCCGCATGCTCCTGACGTTTGATTCTCTCAGGAAAGGAGAATACTGCTGAGCTGATAGAAGACTGGTTCTAGCGTCCTTGAGCTGGACCACTGGGTTCTGACCGCGCCAGTCTGGGGTCCTCGCGTCTTCGAGACGAAAATAGGTTACTGGCGCTGCCAGACCTTCTGGCTCCCTACCGTGGCTACAGGTGAGCATCGGATAATTGTTCTCCGATTATACCTCTGCTATAGCGCGTTCAACATGTGCTGCGCTCCTGGACGCGTTTTAGGACTTTCAGCTAGCTCTTAAAAACGAATGTTCCTGCTATCATGCGAAGCACGAGGCGGAGACCATCGTCTTACAGGACTCAACAACAATTATTACGACCTCACTATTCCATATGATCTATATTAATAGATCATGATAGTTATTTTTGTTGTGAATATGATTCTAAATACTTGTATCAACTACTCTGATACTCTGATTTCTTCCTGTTTCTTTGGGCATTCTATTTTATGCAACATGGTTTATGCAAATTACATAAATGTTATATAGCCTCAAATAGCCTGTGAAACATATGGAGTTTACAAGTTGGTCCAATAAATAATGAGACTGGTAAAAAATGAAGAAAAAATAGAATGATTAAAAATAATTTATTAGTATTTTTCAAAATAGTCCCCTCCCGCATCTATGAATAATTTCCATCTCTTCTCTCATGATTTAAAACATTTAGAAAAGGCATCTTTCGGGATGTTCTTCAAGACCTTTTTCGAATCCGCTATGATGGACTCTCTAGTATCAAATCTCCTTCCTTTTAGAGCCATTTTGATTTTGGAAAGAGAAAAAAATCATTTGGAGATAGGTATGGGGAATAGGGAGGTTGGTGAAGTATATGGATGCCGTGTTTAGCCAAATAAGTCAGTACAGATGTAGCGGTGTGTGGTGGTGCATTATCCTGATGGGTAATCCAATTTTTGGAACTCCACATTTCACTTCTCTTCAGATGAATTGATTCACGTAAACGTCTCATAATGCTTAAATAAGACTCTTTATTGATTGTTTGACCTTCCTCTAGATATTCATAATGCACAATTCCCTTTATGTCAAAGAAAGTTACCAATAAGAATTTTTTTTTAAATTGCAAAGTCGGGATTTCTTCGTTCTTGGTTCATCTTTTCCTTTCCACTCCATGGGCTGGTGTTTTGTTTCCGGGTCATACCCGTAAACCCATGTCTCGTCTCCAGTTATTACTTTTTCCTTCCAATTAGGGTTTTCTTCCACCATTTCAAGCATTTTTTGGCAACTTCAACGCGATTTTCCTTTTGTTGGATTGTGAGCATTTTAGGGACAAATTTTAAGGTGTCTTCTTTAACTGCAAGTCTTCTTTAATTATCGATTCAACTAATGATTTTGTTATCCCTGTTTCTTCCTCAATGTCCCATAACCCTAGTAGTGGATTTTCTTCTATCAAATTTGAAATTTGGCTCCCCTTTCAGGGTTCCTGTGCAGAATTGGCGCCCAACACGCTTCTCATCTTTCGCCGATTCCATTCCATTTTTAAATCGTGAAAACCATCTAAATGTGGTGGGCTTATTTACATTTTCATTTCCAAATGCCAATTTCAACAAATCTAAAGTTTATGAAACCGATTTTCCAATTTTGTATCAAATTTTAATACACAAATTCGTTGTTCGAATTTTCTATCCATTACAAATTAGAAGTTGTTATGCAAGGCGTTCATTTTACAAGCTTACAATTTATCGACTGCGCGCGCAATCACGAGATGTGATATACCGCAGTGTAGCTGAAGCTTTCTATTTTTTTTAATAGACTTCAAAAAAAATTATCATTTCATTTTCTATTTGTTTTTGACCGGTCTCATTATTTATTGGACACACCTTGTGTATGCGAATTGGTTTTTGTTGGTTAGTAGGTTAATATGATGGAGTTTTTAAAAATTTTCAAGTTGGCAGAAACATTTCTTAAGAATGGATCTTTTGTAAAAGAAGTAAAATTTTAGGCCTAACCAGTTGTATGCATATAATCATAATAAATATGTATATATGGATAATTTTATTATATATACTCTTATATCAAAATATATATTTTACCAGAAAAATTACAATTTCTAAGCATTTAAAAGTTATTTTCTGCAGATAAAAAAAAAGTGCGACCCGTGTTATTATGTCTTGAAATATTCATTGTAAAATGAATGATTCACTTTCATACGGACCTTTAATGTTATTATAGTGTTTATTAAATTTACATAAGTTGTTTATATTTTTATTATATGAAATTTACTGACGATGCCTGACAACTGAGTTCACACATAACCGAGGTTTCATGAACTAAGTTCTACTCAAAAACGCTTGTGATATCGTGAGTTAAAGAGGAAAATATTTGTCGAATGTTGCAACTCTATGGGCCGAATTGTTGGCAATAGCTGGGGTAATGCGAGCTGATTATGAAATCAAAGGTAAAATTCCTTAGAAAAACTGAAAAAAGTAACTTCGCTCGGGTTTGCGGTAAAAATTATTCATTTCAGGCTGTAATAAAAATATCTTGCCAGCTGTTTTCAGTGCGACTTTTAGAAATAAACACTGCTGAACCCGATTTGCTTGGCGAAGAAATAATAATTCTTGAAATTTTGAGAAAAAAATTGCAGGAAATGAATTCGTTTGACAAGAAATCCATTTGAGATTAAGTAAGTTGTAAGGGGCTAAAAATTAAGAGTATAGCAGGTAACCAATATGTTAGAACCATTTAAAAGAAAAGATTCATAGATAAAATATTATAGATAGTAAGCGTAGAACGAGTGAGCTAAAGGGAAAAACGAAGAGATAAAATGGAAACAGTGAGGGTGGAAAACTACTTTTTAAATAACATACACGATAAATATCTCTCTCTCTAAAGTATTCTTTTAAAATCAATATTAACAGAAATATGATAGTAATAAAAGGTGGAGGTAAAAGTAGAAATATTTTCATTAAAAGTTCGCTTGATTTGTTGATGTGCAATGTGTTGAGTGTAAGATACATAAGCATTTTTTTTTATTTATAAATTTCGGGTTAGTTTGACATTGCTATCTCACTCTACATGAATTTAAGGCATGATTCGTTTGTGATGTAGTTACAAGTAGGTCGGGATTATGCAGCGAAATTGATTTATTTGTCCATGTTACGAATTTTTTTTCTAAAGATCCAATTAAATAATCACGGAAGAGAAGACAAGTATTCCAAAATCTTAATTAAAAATAATTTAATAATTAATTAAACTTATATATTGCAAAATGTGTCCAAAGATTTTTCAAGTGATAATTTACAAGCATGGTAAGGGGTGATGACTATGCAAATATTTACGCGATGATAAGCAACAGGTTATTCAAAAATAATTAATCTGTGACAATATTATGATGCATTAGCGTGCCATCTGTTATGAAAATTTGAAACTATTATAGACGCGTATGATTCTTTTTAAAATTAAACAATTTCTACTGCCCTTACTGCAATGGAAATTACTAGCCTTCCATTAATTTTTACATTGCAGTATGGGCAGTATAAATAGTTTAATTTTATAAAGAATCATACGTGTCTATAATATTTTACAATATTCATAAAGGTCTAATGTTGGCTTTGTCACACACACACACACCCAGACTCTCTGCTTACTTTGTCATTTCCAATGGATAAGAAGTAAAATATTGGAGAGTAGACATCAAAAGTAGTTCTAACTTTCAGCTAGAGGTGAATTGATATTCTAGGGGCGAATATTGTTGGTCAAATGGAGACCCTGCTATATAGTGGAGGCTGAGAGACTGTAATGAGAATATTGTCACTTCATTTGGCGTTATTTTGTTTCGTAGCTCCAGCTTGGCAGTTTGTTCAATTAAATTGGTCCCATGTTTGATTTCTAATGCGGTCTTACTAAGGCATGGTTGAAACATGATATCTTTCGTACGCTTATTCATAATTTGCGAACAAGACTCACGAGAATACATCTTGACCCTTTTTGATTAGTTTGGGGTTTTATAAGCGATAAAATGATCATTAAAGCGCGCGCGCACGAGTATTGTAGGTGCGGTTGGGCTCTAGGCAAAAGTAATTGCAAGTTTTTATATTCGGGTCTTGTGCCAGTTCCATAGAGGAATAGGGAGTCGTCAACAAAGATGATCAGTTTATTTTTTAAGGAGTAATGACCTTCAATATGTTGGTACACGCTTGTTCGGCGGTACATATACTAAAATTGGTACGATACAGAGTAGATTAACATGGCCCCTGCGCAAGGATAACACGCAAAATGGTGAAGCGTTCTAGAGGTTGGAAAATAGCTAAAAAGCGATTCTATTGCATATATGACGTTTAACGGCTATGTCGGTAGTGGATTAATATATGTCTTCATATTTGTGCTTATATCTAATTATCCTTGTTTTATAACTAGATTGATTCACACCGTGTTATGTTCAATATTTACCCGTTTGAATAACTTCAAAAGACATTTGAAAAACGCTCTATAAGTCAAAAAATGGCGTAGCGTTATTTAAATACTGTTATTACAAGAATATATGTTGTCTATATATAAAAGAGTGAGGTTAGAATAGCAACAAACCTGTTATTTATAACAGTAAAGAAGATTTACCGCTAATGTTTCTTCTGATCGATTTTGACTCAAAAGAGACATTTGCGGTGAAATTTGTCAAACGTCGTTTTACAATCATAAGCCGCATTATATTGTATTATAAAGTAAAGAAGATGTTAAAGAAGTATTAGAATTTAAAATCGAGATTAGTGTAAGATAGTGTTTGAATATCAATAGATTTTCCAGCCTAAATATAGATAGATGGATATGATTAGATTTAAAAACTATTGATTAATTCGGTTAGAAGAAAAAAAAAGAAATCGTGATGGTTGTATGTATCAAATAAGTTTTGTGTAAATTAAATAGATTTTATGAATCCATTGGAATCATTGTTTTTCTCTACGCGTCAATTTTGGAATGAAATTTCCTAAGAATGTGTGAAATCTACGATGCAAGAGTGGCCAGAAATTATGCAATTAAGACAGCGTTGAGGAAGGCATGTCAGAGATGTAGTTTGAATGGGGGAAGAAGCCTTGTAGAAGTGGGTATAAATTCTAAAATCAACTTAATATTTAGGTCGGCAGGTGGGGAATTTGGACAATATGACAAGTTAAGATGTCTCCACTGCTGACAGTTTCCTGACAAGACGACCATCTCGAATGTTGTCATGCGACTGGGACGAGGTAAAAAATGTCGTGATTGAGATATTCAGGTTGTGTTGTTTGTGTGTGAAGAGATAACGCGTGGAAGAAGTGAACCGAACACGTCAAATAGAAAATGTTTTGCATGTAGATGACTGGATGTATTGTTAATTTGTTGCGGAGGTATGTAAAGTAAGTTTATAGGTAATTTTTAAGATTGTTCACTTGTACCATGTCTGTGTTAAAGGTTTGTTGGATGGTTAAGATTGTTTGCGTGTACTGTGTTTGGACTTTAATTGGAATCTTGAAGATAGAGGTTACCTGGCCGGCATTCATAATTCATATTTCGGTTAAAAAATAGACACTTCGGCCAGTTAAAGTTTCATTTTTCTCAACGTTTGAACAAAAATATTTTTTCTTCGTCAGGAGAAATAAATAAGAATAAAGCATTTGGCTAGGCATTAAAAATTGTTATTAAAGCCTTGCCAAATGCTTTATTTTTATTTATTTATCCTGATGAAGAAAAAAAGATTTTTGTTGAAAGGTTGAGAAAAATAAAACTTTAACTAGCCGAAGTGTCTATTTTTTTACATAAATATAATTGGAATGTTACCGAAATCGGTTACTGCTTTCAAAATGAAACAAAAAAAAAACCTCAAATCGGATAAAAAAAGGTGAGAGAGAACAGAAATAATTCAACCATGGAGTTTGGGGAATGATCTCAGTTCTGATTGTCTCCTGCTATTACTATACCCGGAGAAAAGTTCTTTGATAAAGACCTAAGTTTTATCCCGATATATAAAAAGAAATATGCAAACCTATTAGTCAAAATTATACTGACTGAAATCAATTTTTGCCTTATCATAGTACTAATAATGCTCTTAATGGGGGAATAAAGCAGAATGCAGGTTCATCCCCGAAGAACCAAACCAATCTAACACCAACGTTATCCATCCCAGAACAGAAGTTTGAAGAAATAGAACTAAATGATTTCTTTCTCAAATGGTTTCAGATATCAAAGATTTAGGAAACAGAATTTAAAATGGACTATTAGCTATTGAAGAAAAATGCAAAGTTGAGAAGATATAAAGATGGAATCCACGGTGGGTAAAGATACGCAGACAATAGCAAATTTGAAAAGATCAAGTGTCGAAAGGAATAAGAGAATAAAAAAACGAACTTGAAGAAAAAAGTAGGAATGTTTGAAAGGAATATGAGAGAATAAAATCTAAATATATGGCCTTAAAAGATACAGGTAAAGAAAGATTCTACACCCCCTCCCCATGTTTAACCAAAGTGTAATAAAAGAGAATATGCAACTCAACCAAGAATATATTACTATACCAAAGTGCCACAGATTGGCTAAGAGTGAGAAAGCGCCGATTCTGGTTCGAGTATTCAGGAACGAATCAAATTTTAAGAAACACAATAAAACTAAAGAATACCCTAATTTATTTAAGCAAATATTATTCCAAAATAAAGGCACGCGAACAGCGCAGTTATCTGAATCAAAAGAAAATAATTATTTGAAAAAGGACTAAAATATAAACTGAAAGACGTGAAACTATATATATTCACCTTTCCATACCTCATCCTCAAAGTTAGAAATGTCGCTATTTCTCTTTGAAAATAAATTTCGATTTTTATAAAGAAACATTCGCGGTATAATTTCAATTTTCGTTTTACAATCATCAGCCACGTTATATTGTATTTTAAATGTTACTTTAAGTATTAGTTACGAACGGAAAAATACGTCCAGGGTAGCCGAGTGGACAAGGCACCTGCCCGGTAAGCAGAAGGGTGTGGGTTCGATTCCCGCCCCTGGACACTTTTTATTTTTCCGTTCGCCATTACTCTTCATGTTTCACCTTTCCATACCTCATCCTCAAAGTTAGAAATGTCGCTATTTCTCTTTGAAAATAAATTTCGATTTTTATAAAGAAACATTCGCGGTATAATTTCAATTTTCGTTTTACAATCATCAACCACGTTATATTGTATTTTAAATGTTACTTTAAGTATTAGTTACGAACGGAAAAATACGTCCAGGGTAGCCGAGTGGACAAGGCACCTGCCCGGTAAGCAGAAGGGTGTGGGTTCAATTCCCGCCCCTGGACACTTTTTATTTTTCCGTTCGCCATTACTCTTCATGTTTCACCTTTCCATACCTCATCCTCAAAGTTAGAAATGTCGCTATTTCTCTTTGAAAATAAATTTCGATTTTTATAAAGAAACATTCGCGGTATAATTTCAATTTTCGTTTTACAATCATCAGCCACGTTATATTGTATTTAAAATATATATATATATATATATATACTGGTAGAGAGCACCTTTTTCCAAATAATTGATGTTGAAATTGTAGACGCCAAAGGACATCAACAATAGCAATTCGAAGAATTGAGTACCTAGTTAAATTTTATAGGAAAACATTTAAAAATTCAAGCTGAAGACAAAATTAATCAAAATACGAGGGCCATCCAATAAATAAGTTTCCCTATTTTTTCTCCGAACGAAACGTAGTAAAAATTAGTTAGTAGTGTAGGAAATGGTCCTAGGATGCGTTGGAAGCGCGTGACCTTCAAAATCACGCTACTCGTACGCGCAAGTCCGTAGCGCTTCAATTTCCATGGAGCTACCACTGGTGAACGTGTCCACTTGCGAACTCCGTTCTGTAATTCGGTTTTTCACTGCGAAAAATGAAACTGCGGTCAATATTCATCGCAATTTAGTGTCAGTGTATGGTGAAGGATGTATGAGCATCCAAATGGTTCGCCGATGGCGTTCATGGTTCTTGGAAGGACGGCAAAACGTGCATGATGACGAGCGAAGCAGTAGGCCCGTAACTGCTACGGACAATGCAGTCGTTGCTGCTGTTCGGAATGTGGTGGAAGCAGATCGTCGCGTAACCATTGACGAAATAATGATTCGACTTTCTCCTGGAATCAAAATTGGACGCTCTTCGATTGAAACAATCATGTCAGATGTTTTGAATTTTCGCAAAGTCTGCGCAAGGTGGGTCCCGCGTTTGCTCTCGGAAAATCATAAGCATCAACAGATGGAGGCAGCCCGAGCTTTCCTGGAAATGCATCGAAAAGATGGAGATCAACTGTTTTCCCGTATTGTCACTGGAGATGAAAGCTGGGTGCATCATTCAACTCCAGAAACAAAACGACAAAGCATGGTGTGGAAGAAGCCTGAGGAAAGTGCACCAAAAAAGGCGAAGGTCACAATCTCTGCAGCCAAAGTTATGGCTATCGTCTTTTGGGACTGTATGGGTGTTTTATTGGTTGACTACCTGCCCCGAAACACTACGGTTAACGCTGCGAGGTACTGCGAAGTCCTCACTAAACTCAGAGCTGCAATAAAACGGAAACGTCCTGGACTTTTGTCTCAGAAAGTGTTACTCGTCCATGACAATGCTCGCCCTCACGCAGCTCGAACGTTGCTGGAAAACTTCAAATGGAAATTTTCACACATCCACCTTATTCTCCGGTTCTTGCCCCAAGCGACTTCCATCTTTTTCCATCGCTCAAGTTGCACCTTGGGGGCGAATGGAGGCGAACCACTGGCTACGAAGACAGGACACGGCTTGGTACAACAGTGGTATCAAAAAATTGTTACAACGATACCAAAAATGTTTGGACAGAAATAGTGTTTATGTAGAGAAGTAGTCTATGAGTTGTATAATGAAAATAAAATAACTGCATAATTGTAAATAATGTTGTTTATTTGTTAAAAATAGGCAAACTTATTTATTTGATGGCCCTCGTAGTAAAGAAATGCCAATTAAAAACGAAGTACATCAGAATTAAAGTTATAAACTAGAATATAAATGTTTTTTTATTTTATCGGTGTTTTCACTAAAATAAATTATCTAAAAATTATGAAGTTTTAGCGTTAAACGAAACATGGTCTAGCAAAGAGGGTGATTGAGGGTGATACCAAAAAAGATATCGAAGTTAAATACAAAGGAAAGAGGTTCAAGGGTAATTCTAGTGAGAATAAAAAAGACCTTCATCACATTATTACAAAACTGAACTCAACAAAAATGCTGGATATTCATAACTGTTAATAAACTGACCGTTGAATCAAACGTCAACATCTGTTTACTGTTTGTGTACCTATCTTCAAACCCTGTACAAGAGAAAAGTTTTAAAATATTATCAGACTACATTAACTGACACATATAAGTGAAGGCAATGAATTTCTGATATCTGGAAACCTCAATATAAGAACGAGAAAGAGAGAAGGTTTGCATAATTCGAGGCAATCATATTCATTACTATAGAGAAACTAGTAGATGTAGGTCTTAACCACCATTTCGTTAACTCTATTAAAGGTTATTTCACAAATATGATGGCGGTGATGCGATGGAACATCTCTTTCATCGAATCAATAAAGGTCCCCTCTGAAGTTTTACATGGGGAACCAATATCACACCTTACTTATTTATAGTTTTTATATAAATGACTTAGACTATATAATAATTCAGTTTTACCTGCAATATATCTCCAAAATTATGGAAATGTCCATCTTTTTATGTCCTTATTGGTGTGTGAATCTAAAAATAACCTTCAAATAAAAACCAATATGCTAAAACGATATTTTAAAGAAAATTCATTAACCTTGAATGAAAGTGTGTCGAAAATAATGGTTTTCAGAAACGGCGATAGATTAGCACAAAATGACAATTTTTTTAGGGTGAGCGGCAACTGTCTGTCACTACGAAATATCAATACTTAGGATACCCGCTTACAACTGTGAACTCACTAAACAAATTAGTAGCATATTACAAGGGCAAAGCCCTGGCAGCAATTGGTGCCATATGGGAGGTCTTGACAAAATCCAAGATGAACTCTATAAATGCAGTAATGAAATTACTTGACTCGACAATCTTGCCTCACATGCTATACGTCACACCCTTTTGAGAACTTGACTAAATAAATGTAAGTTTTGCAAGTTGTAAGAGTATACTCTTGTACTGTATAAGAGTAACTGGCCTTAGTATGGAGCTATAATGTTTAATTTAAGGTTTAATTTTATTTTTCCTATCAATGAACTTATCCAGTCTTCTTTTGTCCCCTATAAATGTGTTGCTCAATGTGATTTAAGCAGCTTAGTTTCTTATCTAGGGTTACCCCAAGGTTATTGATATGAACTCTCTGATTTTTACTACCACGACCCGGGATCGAATCGCACATTTGAGGTTTTTTTTTTCTTTTAAAATGGCTCATTGGCCAATGGCTCTTGCACGAGTTCGACATGGTATGGCGTATAAGTAAGTAAATAGTATAAGTAACTAAATGAAGCTTATGGCGTACTTATAGTGAAAGGCAATCTCTATCTACCCACCATGATATAGAAGCTCTGCGCCATGTGTACTTGAGACAAGTAAAAAAAATGAAATTTCTATAATGAATAAATAAGGAAAATATTTTAGTTTATTGCATTAACTGCCATAATTTGTTTATCACCCCAGTACAAAACGTATTGGTGGTGATGAAGAACAACCAGTTTTGGAAATTCAGACAAAAGGCCAATCTGTATACCATCAATACAAGGGCGGTTTGTATTCCATAACATCCTATGAGAATTATTTCTATGAAAAATAGACACTTTGGCCAGTTAGAGTTTATTTATTTTCTCAACGTTTCAACAAATATTTTTTGTCTTCGTCAGGAGAAGTAAATAAAAATAAAACATTTGACAAGGCGTTAAAAATTGTTACTATGAGGAGTTGTGAAATAAGTTGAATTACCAAAAAGGTGTTTAAAGGGAGAGGTAACACTTTTAGCACATAAATATCATGCTTCAACAACTTTTTAACATTGTATTCTTGCCTGTAGATTAGCTCTGCTACTTCACCAGCTTAAACACCTTTTTTTTTGGTCAATTCGACCAATTTGATAGCTCCCTCCATAGGATGTTATGAAATTAAAGTCGCGCCTGTACTGATGAGAGCCAAAGACCAAACCCATTGTATACAGGTTGTCATTTTGACAAAACTTGTCTTGTTATATATATATACTCACTCTTCTATCAAGACCATTAGGCTTTTCACTGGACTTACAAATGCATTGTTTTAATGCCTTTATAAAAGGAGGTGTACCACTTTTGATAAGTATATATTAAAAATCATGAAGATTAAAAACACGAGAAACAAAATCATTAAAAGAAAATGCACGCATGAATCTCTCTTCATATAGTACCTTAATTTATTATTATACATTATATTAATAATCCCATTTATTATTATATATAACAATATTAAAAAACGAAAGAAAAAATAAAAGATGAAAAGATCAGGTGTTTAAATCAATATTAAAAATGGCATATCCTGACCAGGAGCACATGTGCTTTACAGAAGGCAGAGCGCCATCTGGTGGAACAGAAATCAACTAAACATTGATTTAGCCTGTTCCCTGATATTTGGCCAACCCAATTTCTTGATAAATCAAGAAAAGCCATCCACGAACGCGTTTCGCGCTTTTGGCGCTCGTCAGCGTGGAGTAGGCTGAACCATTGCGACCAAAAAATAATTTTTGATCCCAATGGCTTCCCGAAAAACCAAGAAATGGGTATTTAAGGCCAAACTTGCGTAAATACGCTTAGAACATTAAAAAAAAAACGAAAGAAAAAATAAAAGATAAAAAGATCAGGTGTTTAAATCAATATTAAAAATGGCATATCCTGACCAGGAGCACATGTCCTTTACAGAAGGCAGAGCGCCATCTGGTGGAACAGAAATCAACTAAACATTGATTTAGCCTGTTGCCTGATATTTGGCCAACCCAATTTCTTGATAAATCAAGAAAAGACATCCACGAACGCGTTTCGCACTTTTGGCGCTCGTCAGCGTGGTATATGAACCATTGCGACCAAAAAATAATTTTTGATCCGAATGGCTTCCCAAAAAAACAAGAAATGGGTATTTAAGGCCAAACTTGCGTAAATACGCTTAGCACATTAAAAAACGAAAGAAAAAAATAAAAGATAAAAAGATCAGGTGTTTATTTCAATATTAAAAATGGCATATCCTGACCAGGAGCACATGTGCTTTACCGAAGGCAGAGCGCCATCTGGTGGAACAGAAATCAACTAAACATTGATTTAGCCTGTTCCCTGTAAAGCACATGTGCTCCTGGTCAGGATATGCCATTTTTAATATATAACAATATGTATTTATATATTTAGAGAGTATTTCTACATATGGATATTTTGAAGTTTTATTCTCAAAATGGATAATCATTAACTAGTAAATTTGTTGATCAAATATGAGAAAGTTGAATTTTTCAATGTTAGAGAAACTTTATGAGAAATGCGGGAAAAGTGTTAAGAATCGGCGAACATAAAGAAGTGCTTTAATGATGTACTCAGTCATATTCTCTATGCTTAGATCTAAGTAGAATTTTTAAGATGGTTTTTCTTTTTGAAACCAAAGGTCGATCATTTATCAAAACTTAACATCAAATTATGAATATAATAAAAATGATTTTTATATAATATGAATTTTCCTTCTTCCGATATTCTTTCTCGAGTTTTTGTTTCCTAGATAAATTTATATTTCTCTCGAATTATATATATTTGTGATATTTGAAATATTTTTAAATTAATTTAAGTTTCCTGGGTCACGCCGCTCCAACAATCCTTTTTTATAAAATATTTTTACCTTAGGTAGGATGTCTAGGAGCCTAGCCGGGCTGTTTAATCGACTAGCCGAGTGAGCCTTTGGTAAGGGGCTGACTAGAGCGAACCCGATGTTACAGCTCTGTTAGAAGAGTGGTATAGGCCTCCTGGGGAACCCGCCACTATAAATATAGGGTAACGCGCCAACGGCAGTACCTCCTGGGTGGTGTGGAAATTATGCCAAATAAAAAGAGAAAAGAAATAAAGTTTTACACATGCACAAAATATAAATAAACTTAAATAAATAAAGCATAAAATGTTTATCACAAGTAATTCAAATTAATATAGCATTATGCATATATGCTATAACTTATTTCACTTCAAAGATGACCATTATGGTATCAAACTTCTCTGATTCCAGTCCATTTGCCACCACATCAACACTCGTGGACAAAACATAAGGAAGTGGATAGTTTTTGATGTCGCCTGTTATCTATTTTTTTTTTTTTAGGAGACAAAAGAATTTTTTTCACACTAAGTTATCTCGTGTCTTCAATAAAGGAAACTGTGTGTGTATCACAAATCTTTCAGAGTTACTGTCTTAATTCTGTAAGAGACATTCCTAGCAGACGGCCCGCGGCAACCAGGGTGGCAGAAGTCCTGCCTCCCCCAACGGTCGCAGTGGCCCGACCAATCGTTGCGGCCCGTTTTACTTGTAATTTTTTAAATAAATATTTTTATCGCCTACAATATGAGTGAGACTTTTTATTTTACCAAGAGACGACGACCAGAGGGAGCTAACAATTCCAATTAACAGGCTTAAAGGTACAACTTCCTTAAATTTTGTCCATGATCGTATTTTTGTTGTTCTTTGTTGTTTATAAAAAATTAGAATCCAAATTTTTATCTTTGGAGTATTCAAGCATAGAATAGAGACACTGGCTTGTGAATCTAGATAAATGCTTTGAGCTGTTGAATTCGCTCAGTGTGAAATAGTTATAAATTATTGTAAATAAAGCATTGTGTTTTCAATATTAGAAAGCTGTATCGTGAATCTATACAAAATATTTCATTTCAATATTTCTAAGAGCAGCATGCTCTTCTTTTCCAAGACAAGAGATTCTAAATTGGCTAGTTTGTGTTGAAAATATTTATATATAGTAATTACTGAAATAATAAAAAGTTACTATATAGAATTGTTTGCCATGAGAAAAGTGAAGTATCTCTCTCTAAAATTCCCTCATGAACAAAACTTAAGGAAAAGGAAAGTCTTTGACTTCGCCGGTCGACCTTTTTTTTAAGAGACAGGCAATTTTGTTTACTTTTGGTTATATCTTGTATCTCCAATAAAAGCCCCTGTTTATCTTCTAGAGTTTATTGTCTTAATCCCGATATATATGCCGAAAGGTACAACTTCCTTAAGGTTTTGTCTCCATGAGTGTATTTAAATAAAATAATTTTGTAATGATAAAAGATGTAGCTTTATTATTTAAATATAATGCTATCTGAATATTGCGATGTGTTTGAAAATAGGAATGCCTATATATTGGTCGCATAACCAGCCGTGTGCTTTCAAACCCACGTGTTCATTCAGATACCATTTACATTTCAATAGCCTCAGCAATGACACTTTTAAATATTAATTACTTATTTGATACTATCTCTCCATAAAATAATGGTGTGGTATCTGAGAAAACTTATTAAGCAATGTACCAATGAATATTAAAACCAACCAATATTAAGTATTTGATCAAGATATCTGTGCCAAAGAGACAAGGCAAGTTCCACTTGTCAAGATAAAGAAGCATCCAGTACCAACATGTCAGGATAAATAAGAGACACGACTGGAGGCACGGAGTGAAAGCAAACAGGCAGTGAGCCTCTGGAGATGTAGGCGAAGGATGCCCTAATCATAGGCTATGTCTCTGCCGCAAATGGAATGAATTCCATTTTAGAGAAATAAAGTGTCTAGGTGAAGCCAATTAAGCAGGACTCGAAAATAGTTATACAGGTGCTCCTATTTTTTGGATATGATGGAGAATTGAACGCTCTGTGCGTAGCATTTTGGCGACAAGATGTCAAACAAGGACGTCTCACAAAATTTGTCAATGTCGCCGTTCGTAATTTGATTGAAGAGGATCGCAGCGTCTTTCTTCCTATCGCTTTCACTTTCCGCCTGCTTAAGTGCAGACTTCACATCACAACTTATATCCATTAATATTGTGTCTGGAAAACATGTCAGATACATTCCAAAGACTCTCAATTCGAACAGGCTAGCTTCAAAGCGACCTAAAATTCGAGAGAGAGGGAACTAAAGACAGGCTCAATAAGCAAAGAGCCAATAGAGAACATTCTTTGGAAAAGAACCACCTTAATCGTTCAGAGCATGACTGGTGAAAATAAATTTATGCTGCGCAGTAATGATCTCTAATGCATGCACCAGAAAATCAATTTCTCTCTGGTATAAAGTAGTCTTAGTCACACAATTTATACAACAACGGCCAATGCAACCCCGAAATACCCGAAAGGTGAGAATGGAGCCTTAGGCCACAGTATGGGAGGTAGCGAGACTTGGCGTCATTCTTGGAAATACATCGCACAATCACAGATCTGCAACTGAATGGGGACGATATAACTACAGGCCGCTCTTTGCGCAGAAAAAAAAGAATGGAAACCACTATGGATAACTTTCAAAACTCTAAAATAAATATTCATTGAAATATGCGTTCACCTGCTGGACACCGCGGCCTAGGGGCAACTCGCATGCCAGAACAGGATGCAGATCTCGCTACGCTGCGGCGTAAATGGTGTTCTTGGCTGGTACGGAGCTGGAAGTGGCTGAATCCGCCTGGTCCTGACGTTTTATTCTCTCCAGGAAGGAGAAAACTGCTGAGCTGATGGAAGACTGGTTCTAACGTCCTTGAGCTGGACCACTGGGTTCTGACCGCGCCAGCCTGAGGTCCTTGCGTCTTCGAGAAGAAAATAGGTTACTGGCGCTGCCAGACCTTTTCGCTCCCTACCCTGGCTACAGGTGACCATCGGATAATTATTCTCCGTTTATACCTCTGCTCTAGCGCGTTCAACGTGTGCTGCGCTCCTGGACGCGTGTCGCCAGAGGACCTTCAACTAGATCTTAAAAACGAATGTTCCTGCTATCATGCGAAGCACGAGGCGGAGACCATCGTCTTACAGGACTCTACAGCACCTATTACCACCTCACTATTTCATATGATCTATATTAATAGATCATGATAGTTAATTTTGTTGTGAATATGATTCTAAATACTTGTATCATTTAATTATGGATAATTTTCGTTTTTGTCGTTATTGCTAACGTTATAATTTTTATATTTTCTAAATTTTTACAATTATTTTTCAGTTCTCTTTCAATCAAAGTTGACTATTAATGTGATTAAATATCTCTCTATTAATATTCATTTTAAATAAATTTAAAAATCTGATATTATGTTGAATAAATGGAGGGGAATGCATCAAACATAACGCAAAAATACACGCCTGATGGAATTCAACTCTGATTTCTTCCTGTTTCTTTGGGCATTCTACTTCATGCAACATGGTTATATGCAAATTACATAATTGTTATATAGCCTCAAATAACCTGTGAAACATATGAAGATTAGGTTAATATGATGGGGTTTTAAAAAAATTTCAAGTTGGGGAAACATTTCTTAAGAATGGACTTTTTATAAAAAGGAGTGATTTAGGCGTAACCAATTTCATGCATATAATCATAGGAAATATATATATGGATAATATTATTTTATATACAATATATATATTTATATACTCTTATCGATATATTTCACCATTAAAATTACAATTTCAAAGCATTTAAAATATATTTTCTGCAGATAAGGTGTGACGCATGTAATAATGTCTCAAAATATTTATTGTAAAATGAATAATTCAATTTCATATGGGCGTTCAATGTTATTATAGTGTTAATTAATCTCTTGTATACCAGCATATCCACAACACAGGCCATTCATTCAATATTAGTGAACCCTCAACCCATTATCAGGATATAAAGGGCAAGCACCAGTGCCTAGTACTCGAAGCTATACTCACTAAAAAAACTAGAAGGAATCAATAGATCTATAGATTTGTCCGACGTATATCATAGTATAATTCCGGAATACTACCTAAACAATAATCTCCGGCTTCTCAATTTGTTATTTACTGTAATCACATAACCTCAATAGAGAACTATCATTAACCAATAATTCATTTTTTAAAACTGTACTATGTCAATCTTTTTTTTTTTGCCTATTTTTCTTATATTTCCTGCTTCGTTGTATGTATATATATGGATTAGATTCGAAAAACTTCAGTAGCGTAGTTATACTTGTCGAAGGGCTCTTGAGCTCGAAAGCTTGTATTAACGATGTATATGAAAGAAACTTTTCCCTCGGCGAATTGTCTTTTTATTAATAATTATACCGAATGGATTATATTAACAACAAATTTACATAAGTTGGGTATATATTTTATTATATAAAATTTACTGACGCTGCCTGCCTGACGAGTGAGTTCACACATAGCCGATGTTTCATGAACCAAGTTCTATTCAAAAACGCTTGTGACATCGTGAGTAAGAGAGAAGAGAATTTATCGAAGGTGGCAACTCTATGGGCCATAATGTTGGCAATAGCTGAGGCATTGCGAGCTGATTATGAAATCAAATGTAAGATACCTTAGAAGAACTGTAAAAAAAGTAACTTCGCTCGGGTTTACAATAAAAAGAAATCATTTCAGGCTGTAATAAAAATATCTTGCCAGCTGTGTTGAACGCAACTGTTAAAGAGAAACACTGTTGAACCCGAAGAAAGAATAGTTTTGAAATTTTGAAGAAAATTTTAGGAAAGGAATTCGATCTACAAGAAATCCATTTGAGATTAAGAAAGTTGTTGGGGTTAAAAATGAAAAGTAGAGCAGTTGACCAATAGGTTAGAACCATTTGAAATAAAGATTTCATAGAGAAATTAATATAGATAGTAAGCGTAGATCGAGTGAGCTAAAGAGAAAAACGAAAAGATATAATGTAAACAGTGAGGATGGAAAACTAGTTTTTAAATAACATACACGATAAATATCTCTCTCTAAAGCATTCTTTTAAAATCAATATTAACAGAAATATGATGGTAATAAAAGGTGGAGGTAAAAGTAAAAATAGTTTCATTAAAAGTTCGATTGATTTGTTTATGTACATGCGTTGGGGGTAAGATACATAAGGAAATTTTTGAATCTATAAATTTCGGTTTGTTTGACATTTCTATCTCTCTCTACACGTATTTAAGTCATAATTCGATTGTGATGTAGTTACAAGTAGGTCGGGATTATGCAGCGAAATTGATTTATTTGTCCATGTTACGAATATTTTTTCTAAAGATCCAATTAAATAATCACGGAAGAGAAGACAAGTATTCCAAAATCTTAATTAAAAATAATTTAATGATTAATTAAACTTATATATTGCAAAATGTGTCCAAAGATTTTTCAAGTGGTAATTTACAAGCATGGTAAGGGGTGATGACTATGCAAATATTCACACGATGATAAGCAACAGATTATTCAAAAATAATTAATCTGTGACAATATTATGATGCATTAGCGCGCCATCTGTTATGAAAATTGGAAACTATTATAGACGCCTATGATTCTTTTTAAAAATAAACAATTTCTACTGTCCTTACTGCAATGGAAATTACTACCCTCCCATTAATTTTTACATTGCAGTAAGGGTAGTAGAAATTGTTTTATTTTTAAAATATTCAAACGCGTCTATAATAGTTTCAAATTTTCATAAAGATCTAATGTTGGGCTTGTCAGAATCTCTGCTAACTTTGTCATTTCCTTTGGGTAAGAAGTAAAATATTGGAGAATAGACATCAAAAGTAGTTCTATCAGCTAGAGGTGAAATGATATTCGAGAGGCGAAGGTTGTTTGTCAAATGGAGACCCTGCTGAATATAGTGGGAGCTGGGAGACTATAATGAGAATATTGTCACTTTATTTGGCGTTATTTTGTTTTGTGGCTTCAACTTGGCAGTTTGTTTGATTAAATTGGTCTCATGTTTGATTTCTTTTGTGGTTTTACTAAGGCATGGTAGAAACTGATAGCTCTCCTACGCTTCATTCATAATTTGCGAACAAGACTCACGAGAATACATTTTAACCCTTTTTGATTAGTTTGTGGTTCTTACAATCGATGAAAACGATTATTAAAGCGCGAGTATTGTAGGTGCAATTTGGATTCTAGGAAAAAGGAGTTATTGCAAGTTTTTATATTCAGGTCTTGCCAGTTCCATAGAGGAATAGGGAGTCGTCATCAAAAATTATCAGTTTATTTTTAAAGGAGTAATGACTTTCTAGAGGTTTGAAAATAGCTAAAAAGCTATTATTTTGCAATATATGACGTTTATATTATGATGCATTAGCGCGCCATCTGTTATGAAAATTCGACACTATTATAGACGTGTATGATTCTTTTAAAAATTAAACAATCGGTATCAGTATAAAAGTAAAATCAAAAAATGCAATATAACAGCGGTATGGTAGATTAAACTGGAAAAACCGCTGGGAGGGTTCACCACTGATGAGTCAGGCCCTCCCATTTATTTTTCCTTTGCAGTAAGGGCAGTAGAAATTGTTTAATTTTTAAAATAATCATACGCGTCTATAATAGTTTCGAATTTTCATATATGACGTTTGATGGTAATGTCGGTAGTGGATTAATATATTTGCGCATATTCGTGCTTATATTTAATTATCCATGTTTTATAACTAGATTGATTCACTGTGTTATGTTCAATATAGCTTGCGGCTGTGGACCCGTTTGAATAACTTGTGGATTTATTTAGAATATTGTTATTGAAAGGATATATGTTGTCTATATATAAAAGAGTGAGGTTAAAATAGCAGCAAACCTGTTATTTATAGCAGTAAAGAAGATTTACCGCAAATGTTTATTTTGATCGATTTTGATTCATAAGAAATACAAGGTATGTCCCATAAGTTCCCGGACCGGGTCCATAAAAAAATAAATAAATGGAAAATGTAAATAAATTTGACTGTTTATTATAGAAAAAATATCTGGCAACACGGTGGTACCAATATCGAGTCGGTAGGTGCGTGCACGCCAAGGTAATTCTAATTTATTTAAAGGTCACACCTAGCGCTGCGGCGATTTTACGATGGAAAAAAATTGAAGCAGAGGATTTGCATAGAATTTTGTGTGAAACTTCAAATATTAGCAACCGAAACTTTTGAAATGCTTAATAAAGCATTCCCTAATGACGCCCCAAAGAAAACAACTGTTTTTGAATGGCATTCTAGATTTAAAGCTGGCAGAATTTCCATTGAAGATGCTCCTCGTCAAGGACGCCCAAAATTTCAAAGTACTGATAAAATGTGCAAAAAATCACCGATTTGATAAAAGAAAATCCTCGAACCACTTTGCTGGAGCTAGAGCAAGACACAGGCATCTCTAAAACAACGATTGGAAAGATCGTAACCGAAGATTTGAAGCTCAAAAAGACTCCTGCAAAATGCATCCCAAGATTCCTCACTAATGAGCAAAATCTGTGTCGGCTTGCAACCTGTGAAGACTTGTTTAAAATGACAAGAACGGATCCGGAATGGAAAGACAAGATAATCACAGGCGATGAGACATGGGTCTATTGCTATGACCCTGAAACCAAGCGTCAATCTGTCGAGTGGAGAGGTCAGGGTGAGCCTAGACCCAAAAAATCCAGGATATTGAAATCCAGAAACAAGGTGTTGCTGGTCGCTTTTTTGGATAACAAGGGCATTGTTCATCACGAGTATCTTCCTGCAGGCCAAACAGTTATTAAGGAAATGTATTTGAGCATTCTTCGTCGTCTAAGGGAAGCGATTCGAAAAAAAAGGCCAGAAAAATGGACTAATGGTGACTGGATCCTACACCATGACAATGCCCGCCCTCACACAGCGCACTTGGTGACGAGTTTTTTGGCGAAAAACGGGACAGAAATCCTACCTCAACCACCCTATTCCCCAGACATCGCACCAAATGACTTTTTCCTGTTCCCCAAACTCAAAGCAGTTCTAAAAGGAAGACATTTTGACACCAGGGAAGACATAATAGAAAAATCGCTGCTGGCATTGAAGAGCATTCCAAAAGAGGCCTATAAAAACTGTTTCGACAATTGGGAGAAACGATGGCGCTGGTGCGTTGAAGCAAGGGGGGATTACTTTGAAAAGTTTTAATAAAAAAATAAAAGAAATCTTACCTTTTTTTTATGTACCCAGTCCGGGAACTTATGAGACATACCTTGTATTTGCGATAAAATTTGTCAAACGTCGTTTAATAATAATAAGCCGCATTATATAAGTTTTACGTGGGGAATCGATGTCACATCTTACTTATTTGTGCTTTTTATAAATGACTTAATTAGACTTTTCAATAAATCAGATTCACCTGGAATATTCCTCCAAAATTATGGAAATGTTCATCTTTGGATGTCCTGGTTGGTGTGTGTGAATCTAAAAATAACCTTCAAATAAAAATCAATATGCTAAAAATATATTTTAAAGCAAATTTATTTAACTTGAATGACAGTGTGTCGAAAATTATGTTTTTTTCAGAAACGGCGATCGATTAGCACAAAATGACAAATGGTTTTAGGGTGAGCAGCAGCTGTCTGTTACTACGAAATATCAATACTTAGGATACCCGCTTACAGCTGCAAACGCACTGGGGAGCAAAGCCCTGATAACAGTTGGTGCTATATGAGAGGTCTTGAAAAAATCCAAGATGAACTCTTTAAATGTGGTAATGAAATTACTTGACTCGACAATCTTGCCTCACATGCTATACGCCACACCCTTTTCAAAACTTTACCAAATAAAAGTAGTTCGCGTCGCGTCTACCTTTGGTCTCTCTCTCTCTCTTCTTTTAACAATGTTAATGTATCTCACAAAAAAATGTTCTCCCTCTGTGTCTCAAAATAACGAGTTTCTATTGGGTGGATATTTGTTTAAATGAGTTTCGTAAGTTGTAAGAGTTATTTGGAATCTGTAAGTTGATACAGGCCTTAGTATGGAGATATAATGTTCAATTAAAGGGTTAATTTTTTTATTTTTCTTATCAATGTGTGAATTTATCCCGTCTTCTTTTGTTTCCTATAAATGTGTTTCTCAATGTGATTTAAGCAGCTTAGTTTCTTATCTAGGATTACCCCAAGGGTAATGGTATGAACTCTCTGATTTTTACAACCACGACCCAGGAACGAATCCCGCATTGGAGGATTTTTTTAAAATTTTTAAAATGGCTCAATGGTAGATGGTTCTTTCACGAGTTCGACTCTGCCATCGAGTACAAGTAACTAAATGGAGCTCTGGGGTCTTGAAAGTACAAATGTTGACATTCTTTCCATACATTTAGGCATATGGCGTACTTAGAGTGAAAGGCAATCTCTAGCTATAGAATATATAAAACACTATGATATAGAAGGCCTGCGCCCTGTGTACTTGAGACAAGTAAAAAAGATAATTGAAAATATTAGCGTTTATTACATTAACTGCCATAATTATGTTTATTACCTCAGTACCAAACGTATGGGTGGTGATAAAAGAATTAACCACAACAACCAGTTTCAGACAAAGGCCAACATGTATAACTACCATGGTTTGTATTCCATAACATCCTATGATGAGGTCTTAAAACAGTCAAATTACCGAAAAGGTATTTAAAGGAAGAGGTGTCAATTTTGGTACATGAATACCATGCACCCGCAACTTTTTGTATTCCAGCCTGAAAATCGGCTCTGCTACTTCACCAGCTTAAACACTTTTTGGTCAATTCGACCGATTTCATAGTTCCCTCCATAGGATGTTATGGAATCAAAGTCGCGCCTGTACTGATGAGAGCCAAAGCTCAAACCCATAGTATACAGGTTATCTTTTTGACAAAACTGGTGTTGTTATATATATACTCATTCTTCTATCAACACCATTAAGCTTTCCACTGGACTAATAAACCAAATGCATTGTTTGAATGCCTTTATAAAAGAGGTGTGCCACTTTTGATAAGTATATATTAAAAATCATGAAGGCTGAACACGAGAAACAAAATAACTGAAAAAAATGCCCGCATGTATCTCTCTCTCCATATAGTACTTGACTTTTTATTATATATTATTAAAGGAATAATCCCATTTTTTATTATATATAAAAATATGTATTTATATATTTAGAGTATTCCTACATATGGATTTTTTAAAATTTTATTCTCAAAATGGATAATCATTAACTAGTAAATTTGTTGATCAAATATGAGAAAGTTAAATTTTTCAATTTTAGAGAAACTTTATGAGAAATGCGGAAAAATGTTAAGAATCGGCGAGCATAAAGAAATTTTATAATGATGTACTCAGTCATATTTTCTATGTTTAGGATCTGAGTAGTAATTCTTAAGATGTTTTTTTCTTTTTGAAACCACAGGTCGATCATTCATCAAAACCTCGCATCAAATTATGAATATAATAAGAATGATTTTTATATAATATGAATTTTCATTCTTCCAATATTCTTTCTCAAGTTTTTGTTTCCTAGATAAATTTATATTTCTCTCGAATTATATATTTATTTTTATTGAAATATTTTTTATTAATTTAGGTTTCCTGGGTCACGCCGCTCCAACAATCACTTTTTATAAAATATTTTTACCTTAGGTAGGATGTCTAGGAGCCTAGCCGGGCTGTTTAATCGGACTAGCCGAGTAAGCCTTTGGTAAGGGGCTGACTAGAGCGAACCCGATGTTACAGCTCTGTTAGAAGAGTGGAATAGGCCTCCTGGGGAACCGCCACTATAAACATAGGGTAACGCGCCAACGGCAGTACCTCCTGGGTGGTGTGGAAATTATGCCAAATACAAGAGAAAAGAAATAAAGTTATACACATACACACAAATGAATAAACTTGAATAAATAAAGCATAAAATGTCAATCACAAGCAATTCATATTAATATAGCATTATGCATTTATATGATATTTTTTTCACTCTAAAGATGCTGATTATGGAATCAAACTTCTTTGAATCCAATTCATTTATGAACACATTAAATTGGTGGACAAAACTTAAGGAAGTGGAAAGTATTTGATGTCTTCTGCCGGGGTTATTACCTGTGTCTTCAATAAAGGATACTTTGTATTACAAATCTTTCAGAGTTACTGTCTGAATTCGATATACATGTTTAAAGGTACAACATCCTTTTGACCAAGTTTTGTCCATGAATGTTTTTTTTTTGTTTATATAAAAATTAAAATCTCCAATTTTTATCTTTTGTGTATCCAAGCAGAAAATATAGACACTGGCTTGTGAATCTAGATAAACTCTTTGAACTTTAGAATTCGCTCAGTGTGAAATAGTTATAACTCCTTGTAAAGAAAGTATTGTGTTTTCAGCATTAAAAAGCTGTATCATGGATCTATAAAAAAATATTCTATTTGAATATTTCTGGAAGCAGCATACTCCTCTTTCCCAAGACAAAAGAGTATATAATGGCTAGTTTGTGTTGAAGATATTTATATACAGTAATAAATGAAATAATAACAAGCCACAATATAATTTTGCCTTTATAAAAGTGAAGTGCTGTTTCTTAAAATACACTCATGGACAAAACTTAAAGCAATGGAAAGTCTTTCACTTCGCCGGTCGACTTTTTTAAAGAGACAGGCAATTTTGTTTACACTTGGTTATCTCGTGTATCTCCGATAAAAGTCCCTTTTTATCTTTCAGAGTATTGGCTTAATCCCAATATACATGATGAAAGGTACAACATCCTCAAGGTTTTGTCTCTATGTGTGTATTTAAATAAAATAATTATGTTGTGATAAAAGAGGAAGCTTTATTATTGAAATATAATGCTATCTGAGTATTGCGATGTTTGAAAAATGAATGTCTATATATTGCTTATATAACCAGCTGTGTGCTCTCAAACTCACATCTACATTTCAATAGCCTCAAAAGCAGAATAGCAATGGCACTTTTAAATTTTAAATATTTACTTGATACTATCTCTCCATAAAATAATGTGTTATCTGAGCAAACTTATTAAGCAATATAATAGTGAACATTAAAACCAACCAATAGTAAGTATTTGATCAAGATATCTATGCCAAAGAGACAAGGCAAGTTCCGCTTGTCAAGAAGAAAGAAGTATTCAGTGCCAACATGTCAGGATAAATAAGAGACACTGACTGGAGGCACCTGAGTTGAAGCAAACAGGCAGTGAGGCTTTGGAGATGTAAGCTAATGATACCCTAATCATTGACTGTCTCTACCAAAAATGGAATGAATTCCATTTTAGAGAAATAAAGTGTCTAGATGAAGCTAATTAAGCAGGACTCGAAAATAGTGATACAGGCGCTGCTATTTTTTGGATGTGATGTAGAATTAGACGCTTTGTGTGTAGCAATTTGGCAACAAGGTGTCAAACAAGGACATCTCACAAAATTTGTCAGTGTCGCAGTTCGTAATTTGACTGAAGAGGAGCGCAGCGTCTTTCTTCTTATCGCCTTCACACTCCGCTGGTTAAGTGCGGACACCACAGAAACAACAACCGCAGCCCTCACATCACAACCTATCCATTTATACTGTGTCTGGAAAAACATGTCAAATGCATTCAAAGGACCTTATTATCACAGGCTAGCTTCAAAGCGGCCTAAAATTCGAGACTGAGGGAACTGAAGAGGACCAAGAACATTCCTTGGAAAAAATCACCCCAATCGTCAAAGCATGACTGGTGAAAATAAATCTATGCTGGACAGTAATGATATTTAACGCATGGACCAGAAAATCAATTTCTCTCTGGTATAAAGTAGACTTTGCCCCACCATTTATACAACAACGGCCAATTCAACCTCGAAATACCCGCAAGGTGAGAATGGAGCCTTATGCCACAATATGGGAGGTAGAGATACTTGGCGTCATTCTTGGAAATACATCGCACAATCACTGATCTGCTACTGAATGGTGACGTTATGACTACAAGCCGCTCTTTACGCAGAAAAAAAAAAAGAATGGAAACCACTATGGACAACTTTTAAAACGCTGAAAGAAATCTTCATTGAAATATGCTTCGAACTGCTTGACATCGTTGCCTAGGTGCGGCTCGCATGCCAGAACGGGATGCAGATCTCACTACGATGCGGCGCAAATGGTACTCTTGTCTGGTCCGCAGCCAGAAGAGGCTGAATCTGCCTGCTCTTGACGTTTGATTCTCTCCAGGAATGATGGAGGACTGGCTCTAGCATCCTTGAGCTGGACCACTGGTACTGACTGCGCCAGCCCGAGATCCCTGCGTCTTCGAGACGAAAATAGGTTACTGCCACCGCCAGACCTTCTGGCTCCCTAGCGTTGGCTACAGGCGACCATCGTAAAATTATACCTCTGCTTAAGCGCGCTCAACATATGCCAGAGGACCTTCAGATAGCGCTTAAAAACGAATACTCCTGCTATCATGTAAAGCACGAGGCGAAGACCAACGTCTTTCGGGACTCAAAAATATCTATTACCACCTCACTATTTCATACGATCGATAATAATAGGTCATGATAAGTTATTTTTGCTGTGAATGTGATTCTAAATACTTGTATCTATTAATTGTGGATACTTTTTCGTTTTTTACAACGTTATTGTAAACGTTTTTATTTTATATTTTCTAAATTTTTACAATAATTTTAATTCTCTTTCAATCAAATATGACTATGAATGTCTTTTAAAAAATCTTTATATTCAAATTAATTTGTCTCTATCACTCCCACTTTTTATCCCCTCTCTATAACAAAAATTATATAACTTTGTATCTATTACCAAATATTATTTAAAATTATAAAAATAATCTAAGAATTATCATTTTTTATTCTTTCGCTAAATTGGGATTTAACGCGCAGAAATGACTCAGCATAAACAAAATATAAGGCAACGCTGTTAAAGATTTAAAATAAACAAAACAATGGAGATACCTGGTCTTGAACTTTTGTTTCATTCAGTTCGAAATGAAATTAACTCCAAAGAAGATGCCTTGGTTGTTATCATCCATTTATTTATGATCCGGAATGGCTGTAAATGCATCGGGATATCAGACACGGTATTTTATTGTTTAATGAAATTATTCTTCACATTTTTTTAAATATACTTATTAGCAACTGTTATTAAAAGAGATATATTTATTATGCATTTTCAAAAATATATATAACCAGACTAAAATATGTAAAACATTGTTTCGCATTCATTTTCAAGCCATAATTTATATTACATGGAAATCAATCTGAAAGTGTATAAAAAATGTTGATGAGTAGAGAAAATCTTGACAGACAGCATTGTTAGTAGCACCTTTAGTGTGTAGGGTCTCCATAGTTGTTTACTGTTCCCCAACCATTTAAAGTCTAGTATTTTTACATGGGTAGGGAACAGGGATAAACGCTGCAAGACATCTTACCCCTGGTGAGAGTTCAGGTAGACTTGTCAATATCTGAAGGGGACTCTGTCAGTGAGAGGGACTTGCAACCTCAGAATAATTTTTAATGCCTTGCCAAATGCATTATTTTTATTTATTTCTCCTGACAAAGACAAAAGTTTTTTGTTGAAACGTTGAGAAAATAAAAATTTATCAGGTCAAAGTGTTCATTTTTTTAAGAAATATTTTTTTTGGTAGATTTGAATTATAAGGATTAAAAAAAAAGAAACAACTTGTGTAAAAAATCCTTGGAAATTTCAATTATCTTTCATAATTTTACCCTAAGTTCTGAATAGACATTTTTGATAGTTTCTCTTGTGTTATCTTTTAACACAGTTGTGATGTAATGAGGGGATGGATAGGTGTTCTAAAACCGTTGGTTTTTGACCACTACAACCTGGGATCGAATCCCACATTGGGCACTTCCTCTAATGGCCCCCGATTCTTGCAAAAGTCCAACCCTATCAGCGAGTGCAAGTAACCAAACGAGGCTCTGACACATTTGTAAGTGAAAAAGTTGAACTGCTTTTCACATGTATAGACATGTGGTGTACTTACAGTAAAATCAGTGGCTAATTACCCACCATGATTATCATGGCCTGTACCACATGTACTAGGGATAATAATAATGGAGAGCATCACTAAAACTGACAGGAATCATGCTTCGAGAGTGGGAACAATGGATGGATGGTATAAACCACTGATATTTTGACAGCCATGATCCAGGATCAAATCCCATATTGGACACTCTTTTTCTCTTCATTAAAAAATTCATCCAATAGCCTCTGAATCTTGCAAAAGTCCAACCCTACCAATGAATGCAAGTACAGTAGAACTACCTCCCTGTAAAGGACAACACCTAATTGCAGAGCCAAAATGTCCTTTAGAGAGAGTTGTCTTCTTACCGGAGAGTTGCTAAATAGTAAAAATGGTCAGTTTTACCTAAGAAAACTGTCCTTTATAGAGAGGTGTCCTCTAGCGAGAGTGTCCTCTCATGGAGGTTCTACTGTATAGCCAAACAGGGATTTTGTCTTCTTCTTCTTTCTTATCTCCACACTGGGTGAAGTAGAATGCATCTGCCTTTGTCATTAAGACTGGGAGCACTACTCAGTGGCAGGCCGACTTAGCTCCAAAAGAAATGGCCGCCTCTGACATGAGGAACAGACGCCATGTGCAGCCACTTCTAACATGGAGTACAAATGCTGCTCATCCTGTATCCCTGGATCAGGAGCCCTAACAGGGTACTATCAGCCGGACCAGCTGAGCCCAGGTTTTTTAGTGAGCTTGTTACTGCTCCCCCTCCTCCTTTTTCATCCGGGCTTGGGACCGGCAAAGGCAGAGTGTAAGAGTCAAACTGCTTTCCACATGTGTAGATATCTGGTGCACTTACAGTCAAAATAGTCACTTACTACTGCACACCATGATATCCATGATCTGTACCAAGTGTACTAGGGATAAAAAAAAAACTGCTTCAGGATTGTCAATATGACATTTACATCGCACTGTATGATCCTCTGATTTGTTGGCATAGCAACTTTAGTATTCCTCTATCTAAAGGTTGAAGGCAACTAGTTGTATTAGATATAGAAACTCAAGTTGGATGATTTTTTTTTGCTTATCCCTAGTACACATCGTCCAGGCCATGATAATCATGGTGGATAGAAGAAGGCGACTGCTTTTACTGTAAGTGCACCACATGTCTGCACATGTGAAAAGCAGTTCGACTTTGCACTTACAAATAAATGTGCTAGTGCCTCGTTTGGTTACTTGAACTCGCTATTGGGGTTGGACTTTTGCAAGAATCAGGGGCCATTGGAGAATTTTTTTTTAAACAAAAAAAAAGTGCCCAATGCAGGAATCCCTAAACATTTTTATTTTCCGTTCATCATTACTCTTCACAATTCATCCTCTCGTACTTCATCCCTAAAGATAGAAATAGTCGTTATTTCTCCCTAAAATAATTAAAATTACGATTTTTCGTTCTGTAAAAGGAAACATTTGCGGTAAAACTTGTTAAACGTCGTTCTATAATCATAGCTACATTATATTGTATTATAAACTTTCATACCTAAAGATAAAGCACAATCTGGTTATAGATTAAGAACACAAGGTAATAAGATCAAATTCAAATAGTGTGTGACATTTTGGTAACAATGTTGTTACCAAAACTGTGTTTAAAAAGTACTAGGGCCTAAAGTAAATGCAGCTTAATACACAAGAAACACGTACATTCAAAAGGTACAACAATAAAAAGGAAGGAAGTAAATTTAAAAAAAAAACATGATAAGTTATGACAAAACCAGTACTTATATTTTATTCAGCTTTAATAGGAATGGACCGGGGTTACACAGGTATGTGAGGAGATCACCAGACACAAACTCGGAGAATGCTTTAAGCATCTCCACACTCAGGAAACATTCACACATTACAAGATTACCATGGCTTGTACCACATGTACTAGATACTGTTATTATTCCAAAATAATTAGTTAAATACAAGGTAATAAGACCAAATCCAAATAAATAAATAGTGTGTGACGTTTCAGTAACAGCTTTGTTACCATCTTCAAAAATATGGAAGTCTAAAGATGGTAACAACGTTGTTACCAAAACGTCACACACTATTTATTTATTTGGATTTGGTCTTATTACCTTGTGTTTATAATCTCTCTCTCTATAATCCAAATTGTTCCTTAAAATAATTAGTTGTTATTTA